>NW_018922707.1:16526-45675 GCF_002207925.1 Prunus avium
AACTTATTCATGATCACAGGGAGTAGCTGAACTATAATTTGTGATGTTTCTACAATATTGGAATACCTTACGACCGCATTCACTGATTTACATGCAATAGACCTCAATCTAGAATCATTCCCATCTGGACGACTAGCAGTGGAAAGAAGACATTCAATGATGGCTGGGACATATGGAGTAAAGAGAGAGGAAGAGGTTCCTGCTTCCTCATACCCTTGGCAAAGGTGAGAAATGGCGCAACAGACCTTCTCTGCAACATTTGGAGCATCCGTTGTGCCTTCCAACAATACTCTCACCACCCCTGGAAGGTTATCAGCAGAAATCACAGAAAATCCCCGAGCAGGATGGTGCAAAAGCTCAAATATACAACTGAGAGTCCAAGCAGTAGTGTCTTTGACATGGTTGTTTTCATCCTTCATTAATGTTAGCAGGAAATCTAAACCTGCATGGACCAGACCAGATAGCTGCTCAGTGGTTGGGCCTTCAATGATTGAGCCAAATGCGAATGCGGCTGCCTCGCGACAGTGCCAATCTGGCTTCGCTATGTTAGCCTCCACAAATGGCATCACAAGGGGTAGAATGGCATCCCCAACAGTCCTGGCAACAAGTTTTAGGCATGTCCTGCCAGCCATCGCAATATTCCAAATGTTGTGATTTTGGTCTAGATTTTCTTCCTGTTTCAGCAAAGTTTCCAGCAGCATTGGAACTAGAGACGTCAGAGCTTTTTCTATAAAACGTGAATGTGGCACAGAGTCCCCACTCTCACCACTCCCAAATTCTTGAAGCTCTATTTCTTCATCACAAATGGAGCTCCAAAATGCAATTGCTTGGAGGGCAACGGCCTCTTCATCCCCCTTTACAGCATTTGACGTAAGCTCAAAGAGAGCCTGCATATAAGGCTCAAGCACCACATAGTACCTTGAAGCAATTGAAGCAAGACACTCAAAAGCAGCCTGCCTAATATCTACCTCCTTAGACAAGGCCGTCTCACAGACCATCTTCATGATGTAATTCCGTTCCATCTCATTTTTAAAGTTGGTCTGTGCAAACTCCAGGGCATTACATAGAGCCCTTGTTGCAGCAAGACGGACTTCAGGGCTGTTTTCAGCAACGTTCATTCCTTGGAATACAGCAATAAGAACATGGTTCACCTCATCTTGCCGAAGATCTTGATGGGATATAGGTATGCATTCCGTAATTCCAATCAAACATCTTCCTATTACTACTAGCACAGAATGCAATGTGACATTTGGATGTTTTATGTTTACTCCTGAGCCACCAGGATTCATTATTTTATTTGATGGAATTTGGTATATGGTAGAAACAACGCCAGTTCGTATGCTAAGGGAAATGATTCTGTTTAAATTTTAATATTTTATATTATTTTTATTCAATAATATGTGAAAATTAGGTGTATAATACGTGAATTTTTTCTGTATTATTGAAAATTTTGTAAAAAAAAATACATGTATTAAATATGAAAAATACGTACATATTTTACGTTTGCTTTTAAAAAAATGTGTATTTTACTGAGTCTTTAAGACGTATAGGGGAAACATAAATATTATTAAAAAAATATATACGTAAGTGTACAATACGAGTATTAAACAGAAAAATACTAAATTCTTCATACGGATAATAACTCTTAAAAAGTAAAAAATAAAAAGGGGACAATAGAGACTCAAGTAATGGATAATGCTTTAAACTACTCTTACAATAAACAAAAAATCAGTGAATTTTTTTTATATAAAAAGGACCCCAGCCGCGAGGCTATACTATTGATTAAATTTTTTAAAAAATTTTATAAAAACGGGGCTGGAGCTTTTGTGGGGCTGTAGACCGTACCACTAGTACTACCATTTACTGGCTGCTGGAATGGAATTGAATTGAAACTGCCACAGGCTCAGATGCTAGTACATACCCATTCCCCATAAATCCCATACTCCTTAAGCTGTGAACAAGAGACATTTCTTCCTCTGTTGACAACTTCAAAGCATGTGATAGAGTTGGTTGCAAATTTTGGGGGATACTATTAGCAATTGATACAGGTAAATGTGAACTAGCACCAAAACCAGCTTCCATTGATAGCTTGGAAGCATGTGACTGAATTGATTGCAAATGTTGGGGTATGCCATTATAACTTTTGTATTCACCAAAGGAAAACTTTGATGTCGTTAAGGGTTCTTAACTTCTTACCTCATATATTTAGAATTATACAAACCCTAGCCGTTAAGAGAGAGAGAAAGAAAAATAGAAAGAAACCTTCAGATCCGAGGGTGTTCTTAGTCTCTCTAGCAGAGTCATGCCCGTTAGTGGCTAGTTTTGGTTCTTGATGTCATTGGACTAGATTCGGAGAAATTATGGCGGTTGAAAGGGGTTTTAGGAAAGTTAATTTCGAGAGTGTTTCTCTCCAGATCGTGTTAGTTTTTTGACTAGCTCAGGTCATTGGGGAAGTTTTACACATGGGTGCCATATTGTTATAGGAATGACTCCATTTACAGTCTGTGTCCTTTGTACTCATTATTCATTTTGATCTAATAAAGTTCTATCACCTTTTGTTAAAAAAAATTTATAAAAAAAAACAAAAAAAACATCCTACCTCAATGTGGAGAAATTATACAATAGTACAGTATTACCACGTGGCACTTGCCAGGTGGTAGTACGCACCTATAATATGGTGACACTTAGATAACAACTACTGAAAAAAAGCGGAACTAACGTCCGTTTAATGTTGGTCTGGATGCTTCTATGGTCTGTCTTTTTTGCCTCAAATATTGCATAGCTTTCGTCCGTCTTTGGATCTCTCGAGAAGCCATGGCTATGGAGTTTTTCGTTCAACCCACTGGGATCTCTCAAAAAACCATTAACTCTCATAATTTCTTTCAACATAAAAAACATCATAAAAATTTATTTTAGATTTTTAATTATACACGCATAAAATCGCAACCCATATTGTTTGAGCCTACCATTTAACAAACACCAACCCAAGCAATTGCAAAAGACGATGGACTCAAGAACAAATTCGAAGCAAAGATCCTAAAATTAACCCCCGTTTGCCTGGAAAGAAAAAGAAATTCAATGTTTTCCTTTACTAACACCCAAGAACAAACTGGGGGAAGAAATTAAGAGGGTTTATGAAAATCTGATGGCACCAGCACCAACATAGCCACTCCTCAAGGAGTCAAATGAATCTTGCAGAAATGGAAGCCGCTGGTGATGGATAAAGATGGGGAAGTTTCATTTCATGGACGGTGACGTTAACGTTGATATAAAACAAAACGTTAATTATCTTTGTTGGAGTTGTTGTCCATATGTCGTCGTCTTATAGGTGCGTACTACCACCTGTCAAGTGCCACGTGGTAGTACCGTACTATTGTATAATTTCTTCTAAAGGAGTATAGCCGTCCGGCGGTAGTCTTTAAATATTACCATAGGCAGTCCAACTCCTGTTTCCAAGTTTTACCCAACCCACAAAAAGGAAAAAGGTTCAGAGTACGTGTACGCAATGCAAAGTGTTTTTGCTTGACACAATAATATATATCTTTCATTTTCAGCGCACTGACTCTTCGGACGCGACACAGATGTTGCCACGTCATCCACTCCTGTCACCTCGAGTTCGATTATATCTGTTCTAACTGATTACGGTACAGTTGTACGTAGAGAATCATTGCTCTTGCAGAAACGGAGCAAACCAAGCATCTCTCACAGCTGCCCCTGCTCTCACGGCTCACAGACGGTAAATTACAAAATTATGATTTTGTTCCCTCATTTGTCTCCAAATCCCTGAACAATCTAAAAGTCATTAGGGGTAATAACGTCTTTAAATACATTTCATCGTCTTCGACATTGGTTATCAGCTGAAGCCCGTAACAGAGGGAGGAGTCAGTCAATTGGATATTTCCAAATTGGCAACCACCATTTTCTTCTTCGATCAATATAGAACGATAATTCTAGAGTTAGTGTTCGCGGAAATGGACGGTGAATCTTGTTCTAGCGGTAAATTCAAGCTCTACGAGCAGTTAGAATTGCAGGAGTTTCAGGACAAGTTCGTGATCAAATCCGTCGAGGCTCCAGATCAAGGCTTCTCCATCGACCGCCGTGACGGGACCATTGAACCACTTAATGGTATAAATTTTTTAGCTTTGTTGATGGAATTTCAATTTTGTCTTATTTTTCTGAAGTTATGTGCTTGTTGTTTATTATTATAAGGTGATTCTTCTTCTTCTTCTGCAAGACCAACCAAAACCTCTACGATATATGGTGTGGCGGGAACCATCAGATTGCTTGCAGGTAGTTAATTGCTTGGCAGATTTTGTGTATTGGATTTTGTTTTGAAAACTTGCATCTTGAGTTTCAGCTTGAGCTATTTAGATGCAATGATGTTTCTTTGAATAATTCATGTTTTTGGTGCAGGAAATTATGTACTTGTAATAACTTCGAGGACCGAAGTTGGGGCCTTTCTTGGCTTCCCTGTTTACCGAGTAACCTCTATGAAGTTTCTGTCCTGCAATGAGGTTTTGAAGAATTCAACTCTTCAAGAGGTGAAGTTTTTTTATTATTACTTCTTTTAGTTGATAATACAAAACTAATTTGAGCGTCTCTTGGGATTTTTAAAGTTTTGAGTCTTGTCTGAAAGCTTCTGATGTCTTTGTGCAGAAAAAGGATGAAGCTTACTTCATGGCTCTGTTGAAAACAGTCCAATCAACTCCAGGGCTGTACTTTTCTTACCAAACAGATATTACATTAAAGTAAATTCTTATACCTAGCGCTCAAACACAATTTAAAAGTTTTCATACCTGTTAGGGTGCTGTTTTCGTCATTATTCTGTGATTACATTCAGACGTGTATCATGTAAGTTTTGCTTCTTTTTGGTTAAGTATCATGTCAATTTACGCTAATTACACATATTTGATAATTTCTACCAGCTTTCAAAGAAGACGTAAGTTAATGGAAGGATGGATGGCCAAACCAATATGGAAGCAGGTTAGTTGGAAACGTGGAGTATTTGGTTTATCTTGAACTGATTATTTCCTGGAAGTAATCCATGTCAGATATATCAGGTGCATATAAGCTATTGTCCCATATATGTAACGTGATGGATATTAGGCCATGGGTTTAGTTTACAGGTATCCTCAACTCTGTCTAAGTGAGAGGGAAAAAAGGGAAAAGAAAGGCTAGCTGGCATAGAACCAAGAGGAGAGCTTTGAGAGAAGGAAACTAGAAAGAATAGAAGAAAAAAGAGAAAGGGATAGAACAGAGATGAAGGGGGAAATGCTTGGTCATAAACCAAGAAGTGAATTTTAAGAGACGGAAGAAAGAGAAGGAGATAGAGGAGAGAAATGTTACTTTTCATGGATATTTTCCAATCTTTTTCTTATGCTATTTTAGCCCCTGTCAAATGTTTTTCTCATTTACAATATGATCTATAATTACTAATTGCTTGGTCAGGAGTTTGAGCTTTTAATTTTGTTTTTGTTTCCAGGCTGACCCTCGATTTGTTTGGAACAGAAATCTTTTGGACGAACTTATTGAGTATAAGGTTACAAAGACATTTCCAAAAGTTGTCAGTTCTTCAAACTCAGAAAACTTTTCGCTGATTCACATTTATTCTCTCATGGCAGCTTGATGGGTTCATTATTCCTCTACTACAAGGAAATATCCTGAAGCTACTGATTCCTTATGTCTATTACTTAAGATTTCTCTCTCTCTCTCTCTCTCTCTCTCTCTCTCTCTCTGTGCATGCATATGTGCGCCCATGTAAGGGGGATGAAGATTCTGAAATTAGGTTTGTAATATATTCAATTGGGCAATGGTATGGTATTTCTTTAACCTACATTTAAGCTTCCAGGCTGCACAGCTTAAGCTAAAAGACTCACCTGCCACACTTACGATATTCTCAAGGAGATGTACCCGACGTCTAGGTACAATTTTATAGAGATGATTGTTCTTGTAGTCTTTGTGTCTGTGTCAACTAGTTATAAAAAATCTAAGCATGAGATGCTATAATGTGGTCACCAGGCACAAGAATGTGGAGAAGAGGAGCTAACCTTGAAGGAGATGTAGCTAATTTTATTGAAACTGAGCAATTGGTGGAGTGTGAAGGTTTCAGGTCCTCATTATTGCAGGTAATCCCAATTTGGAGGTTCAGAAAATAATTGTGTGCTTAGGGAATAGTATTAGCAGTTCTGTAACTGAATATGTACATTTACATTATGTTCCAAAGCTTAATAGGGCCTCAGCTTATATCTTGGGCTCATTACACACATGATCAACTAAGTTGGCTGAGGACGAAACGTTTTGGAAAAGTATAATCAGTGCTCCTTGTTGATATGAGCAATATCATAATGGTAGAACTTTTTTTTCTTTTCTAATCTTTATGAACTGGCCCTCACTTGAGTGAAACAAATGTATAGTTTAACAAGGACGGATTCATATTTCCAATTTTTGTGCATCTAGACACTTTTAGATAAAGTACTTTCTAAACGGGCATAAGCTGTTTCACAATCAATCCTTAGATTGATAGTAGACAGGAGGTTTTGAGCATTTATTGTCATCATTTAATATGAGAAGACTTATTTCCTTTTTCTTAAAAAAAAAAACATGCATTATACCTTTTCATATGTTTTCAGATTCGAGGTTCAATTCCACTTCTTTGGGAGCAAATTGTTGACTTGAGCTATAAACCACAACTTAAAGTTATTGATCATGAGCAGATGGTAATTTTGTCCAATATGCAACTCCACCCCTCCTTTCTCTTTTCTTCTGGCTTCATGGTGCAGCTCCCTTGTTAGAGTTGTGTTTTGAATTTTCCCATCTATCTGCAGTCAAATGTTGTGGAGCGCCATTTCTTTGATCTTTTCCAAAGATATGGAGAGATAATAGCTGTAGACCTAACTGATAAAGTAAGGATTTCTTCTCTTTTACATTATACTTTGAAAGAATAAATCTTCCACACTAATTTAGCTTCACTGTTAGGCTGCTATATCTGTGAAGAGGAAGAATTTGGCCAGCTGAAAAGATTACAAATTTTGTTCGTAAGACATAATCACCATTGTGGCTCCGGGATTTGCTGAATAAGACAGTTTTTTTACTTGTTTTTATTTTTAAATTCTAGTTATATGTGCTACACAAGTTTGACCTCCTTTTAGTTTAACTGTTATGCAAGATTTATGTTGTTTCATATGTTTCCGGTTTATATACCAATTTCCATTTATTTTATCTGTAGCATGGTGATGAAGGTCAACTAAGCATGGCATTTTCTGCCGAAGCACAAAATCTGCCAAATGTGAGGTGACAATTTGCACTTTTATGAATGTAATTATGTTGATCCCCAACTGAGTCACTCTCCCACTTCAAGTAGATTCCTTTTTTGTTATTCTGTTAAAGATTGCAGTTTACATATTCAAGCCTCCATTTTGTCATTATCTTCACCCATTGGCTACTAATTATATCACTAGCTTAATGTGTCTGTTTTTCTTGTTATAAATAATCTATCATCTGGAATTGAGATTTTGTTTTTGACTTAATAGTTTTTGTGTTTATTGCAGATACGTTTCATTTGACTTTCATCATGTCTGTGGGAACTCAAACTTTGAAAACCTAAAGCTTCTATATGAGCAAATCTCGGAGCAATTTGAAAAGCAAGGGTAATGAAAGCGTAATATCAGATTGAATTAACTATGCCCATATCCAGGTATGCTGGCTCTCTGTAATACTGTTTTTAATCATTACTATTCCAGCGGAGCAGATACTTACTCATAGATGGGAAAGGAAGCGTACTGGAGGAGCAGAAAGGGATTGTCAGGTCTAACTGCATTGATTGCCTTGATAGGACGAATGTTACTCAGGTTTATACGAGAATTATCTAGTGTAATTGCTTTTCATGATTTGTGCTGGCCATGATTAAAAGGAGCTTTAATATTTTTTACTGCTTCCTCCAAATCTTATTATGCAGAGTTACTTGGCTCAGAAGTCTCTAGATGAACAGTTGCAGAGGATTGGAGTGCTTGATTCTTCTGAATGCATTTCTATGTTTGCTGAAGATTATCAAAAATTTAGAGCATGTATGGAATTCTTATTATATTATATCCCATATTCCATAATGAATCAGACGATGTCTGTAGTTATTTTTTAGCCTTATACTGAACTCTGTTGCTTTAGTGTGGGCTGAGCAAGGTGACGAGATAAGCCTCGAATATGCTGGGACTTATGCCCTGAAAGGGGACCTGGTTAGGTGCGTTCAACTTATACTATAATTTTCAAGAATTATGGTAACTATGTATATCCTTTTTGTATCATACACTGGGACCACGTTACCGCAGATATGGAAAACAGACATTTGGAGGAATACTGAAAGATGGGATGAGTGCTCTTTCAAGATATTATTTGAATAATTTTCATGATGGCATTCGGCAGGTAATCTGCCTGCCTCTATCTTTCTCAATATGGAATATCGCTTCTGTATAGAAGAGAGTAACTGCTAGTTAATTGTAGTTGCTTAAATAGTTTCAAATGTGTTCAGGATGCTATGGATCTTATTAGTGGCCGCTATACAGTTAGAAGGGATAGTTCACCATTCCAGACTGAATCTTTTTCTGTAAGTATATGGAATCTTTCTGAGAAATTTTAGTGCCCGAATAATTTTGTTGTCCATTTTCAGCTCTTTACAATTTGTTATTCAAGTCCTGCAACTGCAACATTCAGTATAACAAGAAAATCTTTTCGTTTCATCTTCATATTAACTCATCACCTGTAACACTCCAGCAAGGTATTCCTGTTCTTTTATTTCTGTCTGTAATCTTTATTACAATGGAACTTTGATCTCATATGTGTGCGAGTTTTATTCTATGTTCACCAAGACATGAAAAAATTTACATCCTATTCGCAGCGGGGCGAAATGCGCAGCAATTTATGTCTTCTGTGCTTTGGGCTGGGGTGACTGCTGGAGTAGCGGCAGTGGTGAAAGCTAATGGAAGGCAATTCTGTTCTAGGCCTCGCTTGTGCAGACTTGTTTAATTACATCATTGTGAACTTCTTCAAACGGATAGTTTTGGAAAATGGTGGAAAATGTATTACTATATTACTGTTGTTTTAAACCTTGTAATTCATGAGATATATATACAAGTTGATTGCAAGCGGTTTATGGTTAAACGTAATTTAAGTTACTTCAAAACTTGTTCAGGTCTACTTCTCTTTGCAGCCGCTAAATTACTCAATACATTTGGACATGAGTTGACGCTCAAATGGGTTAGGGAAGGGTGGAGAAGTGGTATATTTGAGATTCAAATACATTTACTCAATAAGTACAATTTTAAAATTCATCTAAGTAGATGTCAATTTCTAAAATTCCAAAAGGGTAATAATTTTAAAACAACTAGGTAAAATTTCACCATCAATCCCACTACTATTGCCACCACCCCCACCACCATGATCGCCACCACCTCCATAATCATGACCTCTACTACCACAACCAGGGTCGTAGCTAGGTGTATGCCTGAGGTTGCCATGGCCTCCCAACCCCATATAGTTCATTAATCATTTAACATCTAATTATGTAATAATTTAGAAAAAAAATGGAAAAGTTATTCTAATTAGCCCCTCATATGTACTTGAGTCTGACTCCGCCACTGACCACCACCTTGCCATGGACACCACCACCGCTACTGCCACTACCACCACCACCGTCACTATTGTTGCGATCACCACCACCATTGCTAACTTATTAGTGGGGGGGGGGTGAGCCTCTTCTACTTATATTGTGAAGCAAGCCAAACTGAATAGTTAATTAACTTACTAACTTATTAGTGTTTGAACACTCAAAATACTTTTTTATTTATTGCTTTAAACATTATTTTGTCTTTATATACCAGAAAAAATAAAAGACTCGATAGGAAAGAGGAACGAAAAAACATAAACCCTATTCCCGTTCTCTCAGTCAGCCGTGCCCCACTCCAATTCCGAATCGGGCCAATCCCCCGCTTCTGTTCTCATCTCGAACAGTAACAGCCCCTCCTCCGAATCCCCTCCAGCTATCCTCGCTCTCATCAGTCCTCTCCTCTCCAGCTGCGGTAAGGAATGGTTTTTTCTTTTGCTTCTCGTTCTCCATCTCTAGTTTTCGTGTTTGTAGAAACTGCTGCTTAATTTGATTTATACAACTAATATTCAAAAGTTCTGGCCAAATGCGCATTTGATTACCATGTTTCTACATCTCATTATCTTCCGCATTCCCTTTGAGTTGTTCTGTTATGTTCAAATTATGTAGATTCGTTTACACTCTTATTGAGCCCAAATTTTGCATTCTGTAAAAAATTGACATTGGGAATTAGGCAAACATCACAATCACCCCTAAGTTGAAAGAAAATTTAGACCCAAAAATTTGCTACAGAAAATAATTTGCAAGTCATCATAGTCGATTGATTTTCCATGTTAATTTGCACCATAGGTTGCATGACTTGTGAATATGAACACTCTGGCATGAACTGTAGCAGATAGCTCTTTTTCTTTGTTTTACTTGCCCTGTTGATTATTGAAATTATGCAGATTTGCAAATTGGGTTACTTTTGATTTTTGGAATATTGCTACAGAAAATAATTTGCAAATCATCATAGTCGATTGATTTTCCATGTTAATTTGCACCATAGGTTGCATGACTTGTGAATATGAACACTCTGGCATGCCACCACTTTGGCATGAACTGTAGCAGATATCTCTTTTTCTTTGTTTTACTTGCCCTGTTGATTATTGAAATTATGCAGATTTGCAAATTGGGTTACTTTTGATTTTTGGAATCAGCTTGAAGTTTATTGATGAACATAACCGAAACACGAATGCTTTGTTGGTTTTAGCGCGTCAACATGTTTAATTAAGAAATATGTTGTTTGGAACTATCATTATCATAAGCATTGCAATTGATTTTGTTAATAATCTGAACTTGGGCACAAAATCTAGTGGATTTTATAACCCATTTGTCAACAAGTTGCACTAGTCAATTTCAGTTTTGATCTTGTTGATTTATAAGCTGCAATGCTGCTGCTTGTTCTCTTCTCTTTGGGAGATCACTGACACCCATGTATGGATGATTCAGGGTGCATCTATTGTAGGACTAGCATAGTCTGGTTGCAGGAACATGGCAAAGCATCATCCTGATCTGATTATGTGCCGGAAGCAACCAGGAATAGCTATTGGAAGGTTGTGTGAAAAATGTGATGGTAAGTGTGTAATCTGCGACTCTTATGTGCGTCCATGCACACTTGTTCGGGTCTGTGATGAGTGCAACTATGGATCCTTCCAGGGAAGGTGTGTTATCTGCGGAGGGGTTGGAATTTCTGATGCTTATTACTGCAAAGAGTGTACTCAGCAGGAGAAAGATAGAGATGGGTGTCCGAAAATTGTGAATCTGGGAAGTGCCAAAACAGATCTTTTCTACGAACGGAAAAAGTATGGTTTCAAGAAAAGATGATCATTAGCAGGGCAAGTTTTGCTTAGCTTCGTGAAAACACTCTGTTTTGTTCGACATTGAGGCTAGCCTATATTTGCTATAAGGCGCTTTTGCTTAGGAAATGTGCTTCTTACTGCTTGTATTTCTTCATGTTTGACCGCTGCGATGGGTTGTCTTGGTTGTATGTTGGATATGTTTCCATGATCAAACCTTCACGCTATCTGTATCAAGTCTAGTTAAGGAATTTTTGACTGGTGTAATTCTCACGCGTGATTTGTGTACTTGGGAATCTAAAAGCTTCGGTTAATCCCCATTCCATATGTGATTTCAAATTCCATAGATGAACTTGGCCTTTCTTTCTTTCTTTCTTTTTTCTTTAAACCGAAGCTGTGAAATGGGTTTTTGTTGATTGGTGGTTCCATAAAGCTGAGATGTAATTTTTGTTCAGATGCAATTTAGTGATCAGTCTATTTGTGTTGGTGTTACAGAAGGTTACAAGGCTAAACCTCGTTGGAAATTCCTAGCCATGTAGTAGCCACCACTTAGCGCTGGCTGATCAACATATGGCCAATTGGCAAAACAAGCTTCTCCTAAAATATCACCACCCCCATCAATTGGTACACGTAAACAAGTAGCAAAACAAAGACCAATTAAGCAGCTTTTTGCTCAAATTCTCATCCTACAGCCAATTTCTCGTCATTAAAAGTCAAGCCAACTGCCACCTGGCCCTCAACTTCATTGCATGCAAAATCACTTGGAACTGCCCCCTTTATTTATTTTGTCCCATCAATATACACACACACACCCTGCCTAAGCATCCTTCAACCTCTTTTTCGGTACTTTGCCCCCCTCCCTTCCTTGGCCATTAAGTTGCATAAAAAAACATTTGTCTGTTGGAAAGGCGTCCTTCCCTTGAGGGTTTTTAACTCCCCAAAAACGATGACTTAATTTTTTTCTTCCAAAAAAGATGACTTGTCTTCACACAATCTCTCCACTTTGCGGCCTTGAGACGTGTTGCCCCCTCAGCCAATTATCTATCCATGGCAGCAGCCGAGCGACATTTCTGCCTTGAGCCTTGAATTGAAGCCATTCATTTCATTTCGCATCAAACAAAACCAACCCCACTCCAACCCTTCAACCCTTCAACCCTTCAACCCCTCAACCCCTTCCTTTCTTGTCAAATCAAAGCTGCCTCTGACAAAAACACATGCGATGAACAAAGAATCACAATTCATAATCACAAGCCTCTTTTGAGCCTTTTCCCTTCCCTTTCCTCTTCTGCACTTGTTCTTCGCCCCTCTCTGAATACACTAAACGACAAAACCCACCGAGATCATCCTCTCTCTCTTTCTCATCAGTCGGTCGGTGTCTTTTTTAGTGGCTGAATTGAAAGCCACCGTTTAATATCACACTCCACTCACTTGTCACACGCAGTCCTAAAATCTCTCTTCTATAATGGCGTCCATCTTCACACGCGTCTCTTAGAAAGGGCTCAACCCAGTCCCCTGTCTCTGTCCACAAAACCAAATGCATAAACCTTGCTCTCGAAGTATCCTCCATTACCATTACCATTACTTGCCCACGAAGCGAAATACAGCCAAAGACCCAAACTTTATATTCCACCTTTGAAATCCCAGCTCCTATTTAAACATTCCCTTCTCTCTGTTTTCTTCTTCCTTGTCTTAAAATCCCACACAACCAACCCACCTTCCCTGTTTTGGTCTTTTCTTTTCTATGACTAACAGGTCCGACAGCGGCTCAATATCAAACGTATTCGGGGAATTCTTTGAAGCCTGGCTGGTTCGCCAAGAACATTTCTTAGACGAACTTCTCTCGGCCCAACAACGAATCAATGAAGCCCGAGACGAAGACCTCAGAGATTTGGTGTCTCGGGTTCTTCTTCATTATCAGCAGTACTATGACGAAAAATCGAGGATTGCCCAGCGCGATGTTTTCCTAGTGTTTTCTCCCCCGTGGTTCACTTCGCTCGAAAGGTCCCTGCTTTGGATCGCCGGGTACAAACCGGGTCTCGCATTCCGGCTCCTGACCGAGTCGGTGCCCGATTTGAGCGATGGGCAGCGGGTCAGGATGGCCCGGCTGATGGAGGAGACCAGGGTGGAGGAGCGCGCGCTCAACGACAAGCTGGCGAAGATTCACGAGAGCGTGGCGGCGCCGCCGCTGGTGGATGTGGCGCGGCGATACGGGAAGTTCTCGAACGGCGAGATCGTGGAGGAGGACGTGGCGATCGACGAGTTGAAATCGGCATTGGAGTCTGTGCTGGCGAATTCGAACTTGCTGAGAACGACGATGGCGACGAAGCTGGTGGATATGCTGAACTCGGCTCAGGCGGTGAGGTTTTTGGCGGCGGTGGCGCAGTTTCAGCTGAAGATTAGGAGTTTGGGTTTGGAGCGAGACGCCAACAAACAGAGGGAATTGAATGGCGGTGGTGGTGGTAGGAGCCCAATTGGTAATTGGTAAAAAAAGGAAAGGGAAAGTGTATCGTTAATTAGGAAATGGAGTTTGTTATTTTTGAAGAAAAAGTAATGGTGGGTTAATTAGTACCATTGCAATTGTTTAAGGTGAGGCTTAATGTTGCTTAATCTGTGATTTAGCTAAATGGAATATAATCATGGTGATTTGGAGTTGAATTATATACACTTTGTTTTTTATTTTCTTTTTCTGGTATTTTTGAGAACTGGGTGCCCAACGGCTCTATTGATGGGGAGAAGAAGACACTTTAGAAGTTGTAATCAAAGATGCTAGTTGCAACTGCTTGTGACGTTCAGCTACCCCTTAAGCCTTATTTTCCAAAAACCCAACCAAACCAACAACTTTTCGTGCGAATTTGCTTCGGTTAGGGTCATCAGAGCTTTTGGTCCATACGATACAACGCCTGTGCAAGCTTTCCATTGTCCCTGTTTCGGCAAGCTTTAAGCTTAAGTTTCAAAAAGTACTATTTCTTTATGTCATTTTGGTGAAAAGATGAGAACTCCATGTTGATTGCATCGCAAAACATGTCACTCGAACTTATGGCGAAGCGCGGTTCCGCCTTACTAATCCCTAAGATATTGTGAGACATAACAACTATGCAAGGTGTAAGTCTACAAAAGATTCAGGGGAAACCCTAGTTTGGTGACCAGGGATTTGTTTCTGCTAAGATTTATTGTGTCTTTCATAACTATAAGAATACAATGTTCAACAAGAAGAATTTATAAGGCAAATTTATTTGTTGTGGTCGCCGATGGATGTATTCACTCCATGTCTCATGATTGTTTCTTATTTAAAACCACCTTGGCATCAGCCAACCTTGTTACTTATTAAACAAAGTTGTCCAGAGAGCTCTGGAAATTCAGAGAAGCTTCACAGCTACAGGCGGCTTCGTTGGCTTGATGCTGCTGGCTTGAAGCTGGCAATGCCGGTGATTTCCCTACCTGTCACCAGGGCGTTGATGTCATAAGTGCCTTCGAAAGTGTAGATGGGTTCCAAATCACCGAAAGCCTGCACAGTGACCCAAAAGTGGAAAACATTCAAAAGGTGACAGAAATGAATAAAAAGTGTGCATATAGAACAAAAACCAGTTGCATGCTTGAAATCTCATGAACCAAAGATTCGTACTTTAAAATATAGATAGCAAACGTTGCCTATTCTTTTACCAACAAAGATAAGGACAACGGAATAGGCATGAAAGTCAATCTGATAGAGAGCGAATTTAAAGTCAATCCTATCATTGCCTTTGAGTCCTAGCTTGAAAATGCGACTAATCAAATCCTAGTATGATCCAATCCTACTCTAGGTTCTGAAATAAAAAACTATTAATTGAGAAATGAGTATGATAACCTTTGCAACAAGAAAATCAGCTAAAATTCCATTGCCGCCTAGTAATTCCCTCCCTAGAGCAACCGTTTCCCTTGCTCTCAGAGTAATCCATGCCTGAAAATTACAAAAGTTCATTACAGAACGGATAAGCAACAAGATTACCAAATGCATCAGGACGTCATTTGTCTTACCTTCCCCAAGCTAGCGTGGCCTGGAGTCATTTTACCCTTCTCATACAACTTACAGAGGCGCCAACCTATAAGTACCATAGCTTGAACATTACCCAGCATACGAACAAGTTTCTCTTGGTTGATTTGGAAAGCAGCAAGGGGGGCTCCAAATTGTTTCCTCTCCTTCAGATACCTTTCAATTACTTAGAACTCAGACTAGGAAACACTGGAAACTTGAAAGTACACTTGATGGAAGATGAGAGAGGCATAGGTGGATGTCTTTTACCTGTGACACATATCATAGACTCCCATAGATAAACCAATAGGTTGCCAGGCGACCATGACACGTGAAACAGCAAGAACCTGTTTTCAGTAGTTTAAGGCAACATTAAATCAATAAATACTCATAGAGCCATTTTGACACGTGTGAAAAATGAGAGATCATAGCAAAATAAACTGCTTGAAGAATCACTTCTTGTTGCAGCATACCTTGCTAGTATCCTGAAAAGAGTTAACACCAGGTAACCTGTCCTCATCAGGGACAAAGACTTTCTTTAAGAGAATATCTCCATTTTGAACAATTCGCAAACCAATTTTATTTTCTATTTTTGTAGCTGTCAGTCCAGGGACATTCTTCTTTACTATATATCTGAAACAGAAGGGAAACAAAAAACAAATACATTCAACATGAGGATGCTGCTATGGAAAACCATCACGCTAATTTTCCATGAGTCCTAAGCATCTCAATACCAATGCAATGGGAGAAATAATGAGAAAGAAATTATTCATATTTTAAGCTTAACAAACAAGTTTCGAACACATAGCGAGACTTCATACATTTTTATGTTTTACATACCCATTACTCTGATTTTTTTTTTTGTATTCCTAGAAAAAATAACCAATACATCAGCACAGGTAATATTTCCTACCCATTAATCTGATTTGTTGTTGTATTCCTAGAAAAAATAACCAATACATCAGCACAGGTAATATTTCCTACCCATTAATCTGATTTGTTGTTGTATTCCTAGCAAAAATAACCAATACATCAGCAAAGGTACTATTCCCTATCCAGCGCTTTTGGCCCTCAAGTATCCAACCGCCTTCAACCTGATGACCCCAACAAACAAGAAATGTGACATAGCCATGAGACCCAAAAGACAACAAAAACCAAAAAACATGACACTTCCATTTAACAGAAATAAAGAAGCAGATGGGAAGGTTGAAACCACCTTTGTTGCTGTTGTTCTCAAGGCACTTGCATCACTTCCATAGTCAGGCTCAGTCAAAGCCTTTAACATGCAGACGAGCAGATTTGAGATCTTGACATTAGCATACAAAAGATATCAAATATAAATATTCAGAATAGAGCATCTTACCCAGCAGGCTACAGTTTTAAATTCAGCCAAGGAAGGTAAATATTCCTGCTTTTGAGCCTCCGATCCACATAATGCTATTCTTGGAAGTCCAGAAAAGTTACATTAAGTCATGACTTATCGGTAGAAACTCCAACAACTAATATGTAACAAAAAGTCTAGATCTTTTTCTTTCACCAGAAATAACCATTCTTCAACCCCACTAACAAACCTAACTCAAGAGTAATATATCTGACTAACTTTCCATATTCCTTGACCAAAAATACCCCAAAAGCAAAAACATACAACCAAAATTCTTCTTCTTCCTTCCTTTTGAAGGCCAGCATGAAAAAACCTTGACTCCCGTCACTTCTTCCTTCCTACATCAAACTCAGAATCTTCCTTCTCTATGCTGCTAAGGGAGATAAACTAATTCTTGCATTTTCACGGAGAAACCATTCTCACAATCAGCAAGAGAGCTAGAAATCCATTCTCACTGTCACAAAAAGAGGAACTCAATCTCGTCATTCGCCGTTCACCATGAAAAGAAAGAAAGCATCATGCCCATTTGAGTGAGCTAAAATGTTGGGTGTTATGTCCTTTTTTTTAAAAAGGAAGTTGTGTCTTCCATTTCAATTCCACCATATAACACCAGATTTTTCGATCACAAACTCTATCTAAATTAAAATTTTAACACAATCAAATGGGTATGATGCTTACCTTTCTTTTCAGGGAAACAATAAGAATGGGATTCTCTCTTCACAACAGTGATAAGGATGAAAGAAGGAAGAAATCAGATTTTTTGGATTTTTGTTAACTTTTAGGGGTATTTCGGTACAAGAAAATAAAAAGTGTCCGTTTTAAAGGTAACGAAAAAAATATTTAGTTCTAGTTAGTGGAGTGAAGGGTTGTTAATTTAAAATACAAAAACTCAAAAGTAGAAGATTATCCAAATTCTAACCAATAGTTAGCATTGCAAGTGAGGAATGAACTAGGAAGAAAGTAGAACAGCTTGCATCAACTCTAGCAATTTCAGCTGTAGCAAAAGCACTTGCTGTAATAGAAAGACCAGGACACCCATAACCCTGAGAGCAAGAAAGCCAAAAACAAGTTTAACAGCCCATCCACCCAATTGTCAAACTCAAGATTTAAAAATAACTATTAAGATATGTATCAAGTACCTTGATCGTGCCACCAGCAATACGCAATGCACCAAACTTTGGAATAACATGAAATGGAAACTCTGCCTTCTCCCAATACTGAAAAAACAAAATTCCGAGATCTATTTCATTGTCTGTACATGTATATTAAATCATCATAGCATACTAAGTGTTTTAGAATTAATGTAAAAATACACAAACACCTCCAAATGGGAGTTTAATGAAAAGGAATACCTCTGCCATAATAGGAGCAACGTGTTTCTCTAAACACTGTCTTACTCTCAATCTGACAGCCTGCTCCTCAGGCGTCAATAGATCATCAAATTGATAATAGTCTGAAGCTGTAAATATTTAAGGCCAAGAGATAAGAATATGGAAGTTAATATCTGAAGCTACCCAGTTGACTTCAAATTACAAATGGAACAGGCAACCAACTAAAGCCTTCAAGTGTACAAAATATTCAGAAAGAAACAAGGTAGGGAAAATAAATTAGGATGCAGAAACAGAAATATCAAGACATACAGGGATGTACGTGTGTATGTATGCATGCATAAATTACAATGTATATTATACGCAAACATGAACATGTGTTACATACCAATTTCTTATGTTGTTAGACTCAATCTGGACTCCATACATTCAAACAAGAATCCATTTAATCAATTGTCTAAATTCACATAACATGTCAGCATACTGACAAGAGAGAATTTCTCCATTCACATATACACATTTATTTATACGAGATGTTTGTGCAGTGAAGGACTAATAAGTCTAATATTCTTACTGCAGGGAGGAAAGGTAGATGCTGGTGTTGCTTGCGGAAAAGCAAGTGAGACATCCATTGCAGGTGAATTGAAGTAATTAGTCCTCTCATTCTTGTTAACATCATCTGCAAGACATC
Source organism: Prunus avium (assembly GCF_002207925.1). The sequence continues at coordinate 35,366 of NW_018922707.1, forward strand.
AGCAAAATAATACCCACAGTTAACCCATTGGAAATCACAACCATAGAGTAGCTTACAACAAGTGCAGAATAACCAAATCAACAACGAGGAGCTTCAAGTACAAAGAAAGAGGCTTCATTTCTAAAACGAACTTAAGGATTAAACCCAAAAAGGAAATTTATATAAAATTAAAAAAAAAATATTAAAAAAAAAAAAACCAGTCTTAATCTCTATGTCAATTTATACATAACAATCAGAAATTAGATATAGCTGCCACAAAGCAGTGATCTTTTACAGTTTTCTGAGTTTCGTTCAAAATATTTTTGCTTGATCCTTCATTTCTGATCGTTCAAACAAGCAATAAGAAATCGAATTAAATGAAACAAAAATTGACCAAATAGCTGAAACTACGATTGAGCTGAACCTAGCTACCAACGTACCTTGAGTCGGAGGTACTGTCATGGCTGTGAAACTTCAAGAGAAAACGATGAGGAAGAGAAAAAGGAGGTCTTTCTCTGTTTTTTCGTTTTCTTTCGGTGGAGCTTCAACGAAAAAAAATGAGCAGCAAATGGAGCGGGGAAGGGGACGAAAGTGGAGAAGTGGAAACGATCTTACGTGTTACTGTTGTGGCGGATCACCAAAGAAGAAAGAGTTGGCACGCAAAAGTATAAATGTTTCATTTTAGAATATTATCCTTAAATCAAATCAATAATTTCCAAAATATCCCAAAACTTTAGTAAATGCTGAAGGGCCACAATAACAAAAGTTGTTTTTCCCTTTTGGTCCCGGACCATATTCTATAGAGATTTTTCTTTTTCCATATTTTGAGTCCTTATAATGAGATTATATAAATTGGCACATTGTGAGTTAAAATGGACCTTTTATTCTTCTTTCCACTGTTTTTGGTGTGTGAATTGATAGAAGACCGTTCTATTGAGCACTGTGCACAGTGCACCTTCATGTAGTTAATAAGATGGCTTGCTAGCTACTAAGCATTGCTGTTCCATATTTCTCGGAATGGCTATTCTTTTGATGGCAAAATGCACACGTACATTTGGTGAAGTATGCTTGTAGATGCCCGGAAAAAAAAAAGGCATGCTTACCCTGCACAGCTGTCTGCCAGATAGAGGACTACCTTGCATATACTTTAGTACACTATATCTTCCTGGTGCCCTTTGATAATTGACTCAGACATGTATAATGGCATATGAGATTCACACAAATCACACAACAATTTCACATTATTGCTTTGTTTCTTTGGTAGGGATGGGAGGATTAAAGTAATTGGTGGTGATGGTATTGAAGGACTTCTTATATCCCCGAAGCAACTGCCTTACAAATACATTGAGGTATCTGTGTGCACCATTGATTCCAAAGTTTCCCAGTATAATCATCTTTTATTCCCCTTGTTTAGTTATGATATAAAAGATCAATAGTATATCAGGGTGATATATTCAAAATAAAAAAAATTATCAAGGTTTTCTGGAATGAGGCTGGCACTTGTTCCTTCACATGAAGCAAGATATTTAAAGAGTTGCAAATATTAAGAACTGAAATTATTAATTAAATGAGGATAATATGGTAAATTCACACTTTTTCATATTTAAAAAAAATAAAAATAAAAATAAAAATAAAAGAAAAATCAAATAATATACCATATTTTTATGAAACACAACTATTCATTATATTTTTTAATTCTTAAATAAATTTAAATTTTTTTAAAAAAATAGCCTCTCACAAATACGGAAGCGTGCGGAAAGGGTAGTATATTAATAATGTTTTCAATCAACAACTAAATCAGAAAAGGATGTCAACAATTTGATAAAGGATTTATACATAAATTCAAGATGACATTTTCTGATTGTGGGAGATTTGATTGAATTTGGCTAGAACTTATTTTTTCAGCTTAGTCTCCAACACATCCTTAAATATTCTTCTGTATTATTTATTGCTGCGTCAGCAAACTAATCCTTATTGTATTTTGGCAGTTTCTACAAAACCAGGGTTATCTGGTGAGCATCTTAAATGATAATGATATTCAGGTATTGATTCTTATCAACTCTGCAGTTTTTGTTTCTTATGTCAAACTTAACTCCATCTGTGTGAAACATGACTTCTACATCATGCATCTCATTAGATTCCTGTAGTCAATTATCAACATCAGTCCTTTTTACTTTTAAATATTCAGCATAGACCTTAGTGGTCATTTTTGGATTCATTCGGTTTACCATTATAACAAAATTGCACCATAGGAGCACTTCAATGTGGGAATTTATCAAAAGGGGAGAATACGCATAGATAGAAGCAGGTGATAGCTGCTAGCGAGGCTGTTGACTTGGCAAACAGTTCACAATCAAGTGCCAAGAATTTAAATGCTATGAAGTGCTTAAAAATGAAACATCTTTTGTTTAAGTGATTGATAACTTTTCAACTTGGCAGGTTTGGAATCTCGAGAGCAGGTGCCTAGTTTATTGTCTAGAGTGGGAATCGAATATAACTGCTTTTTCCATAATCAATGGCTCCAACTTAATGTACACTACTGACCGAAGAAATTGTTAGAACTATTTTCAGTCAGCTTCTGAGTGGCTGGAGACACACACTTTATAACTTGTTCACCCCAAAAATCAACAATTGTATATTTTTTGGGTGTGTTTATAAATGGATTTTGAGTGTGTGTAATTATGAGTTTTTGGTGTGTTTATAAAGTGTTTTGGGTGTTGGGTTTTTTTATAGTTTCAGCCCCATTTTGGGTGTTTTAGTGAAACCCCTTCTTTTTATTGCATTTGACTGACTCGAAAAATTTACAGCTCTATGACTATGAAAATGTCATCGGTTTGATCACTGAAACAAAGATAGAAAGTCTCCCTCCGATAGTCGACAGAGGAGCAGACGAAAACTTCAAACACTCAACTCAGTAGAAACTTTTGCAGTTGCCATATCATATTTCTGCAAATTCTTTAAGTGGTAATATATGAAGAAATTATTTTCTTCAGTTTGATGGTTGATAACTGAAGCTTTTAATTTTATTATTTCTTTGCTTCTATAGTTAATAAATTTCCTAGTTAATGTTATAAATCTCGTCACAAAAGAAGTTAATGCAGCTGTTCTTTGCTACAGAAGCTGCTGGATTTCCATTTCCTACTGACCAACCTATAGTTGGAGTTCTTCCCCAACCTTGTTCATCTGGAAATAGGCAAGATACAAGTATTACTTAAAGTTTCTCAGTGTGCATTTCTGCTTTAAGTGTGAAACAAGAATGGGCCTTGAATCATTTTATTTTACTTTTTTGGATCCTTCCAGTATGATAATGTATACAGGAAATTGATGTTAACTTAAGGGTATTTCTATTTTTTATTCGTTCATTTCTTCATTTTAGGGTCATCTTATCCATTTTCATAAAGAACCATGTATTGATTGAAATTTTAGCAGCTAAAAGACCACTTTCTTTTTCTCTTAGAGTGGCTTATTAGGTAAGTCATAAGATCAAGATATTTCAAACCCGCTACTACTCTCACCAATAAAGGGCAGAGTGTCACGTTTGCACCTTAAGAAGAACACAAATTTAAATCTTCCTATGGTCATGAAGGATCAAAAAGTACTTGGACATGGTGGAACATTAAATAAAATTGTTGCAGTTTCGACTAATGTTAGTGATATATAAGGGGTACATAATTTTGGCTCCCTGCTGATTTTTGTTATTGAGTCTGAATAAAGTTGCTTGGTATCCCATGAATGAATCCAATTGTTAGCCCCATTCGGTGTGTTATATTTCTACTTCCTTGATAGCATGGGACTTATTAATGAGGTTACATCGCATTACTCGGGACTACAAAGTAAAACTGATGAGAAAAGTTACAGTATAGTTTATCCATTCAGCTTATTGAATGATGAGGGTTTTTTTATTGGCAGAGTACTGATCGCATATCAAAATGGGTTGGTTATTCTTTGGGATGTATCTGAAGATCAAATCGTTTTTGTTGGAGGTGGTAAGGATCTCCAGCTAAAGGATGGAGTTGTTAAATCTACGAATGAAGTCAATATAGACTCTCCAGAAGAAACATTGGAACATCAACTGGGAGACAAAGAGATAAGTGCTCTTTGCTGGGCATCTTCCAATGGGTCCATTCTGGCTGTGGGATACATAGATGGTGACATTTTATTCTGGAACACGTCATCTCTTGCTTCCATCAAGGGTCAACAAGCATTGTCACCATCTAATAATGTTGTGAAGTTACGATTATCATCAGCAGAAAGGAGACTTCCTGTCATTGTCTTACAGTGGTCCAAAGAGTATAAATCCCATAATGATTGTGATGGCCAACTGTTTATCTATGGTGGCGATGAAATAGGATCGGAAGAAGTTTTGACGGTGTGTACTGTAGTTACAGAAAAGTTCATGGCTTTTTTCAGAAAATTTTATATATTTCAAAACGGTGCACTTTCTGAAAACATTGTAACATGCCTAGAAATGGTAAAATACTTTTCACATTTTAATGACAGGGTTGGTTTTGTATACCAGTTAATGTTCAAAAAAAGAACCTTTTCACATTTTGTACATCAACAGTTGTATATACTAGAGTTTGTCTTGTTTATTTACTGCCACTGAAGACAGGAGCTGATAAGATTCTCTGTGTTGCAGGTTTTAACTCTTGAATGGTCACCTGGAATGGCGAATTTAAGATGTGTTGGCCGTACGGACCTTACCCTTACTGGCTCTTTTGCAGACATGATTTTATTACCAAGTTCTGGGACAACTGGGGGTAATCACAAAGCCGATGTTTTTGTATTAACAAACCCTGGGCAACTGCATTTTTATGATGAGGCTAGCCTCTCTGCCTTAGTGTCCCAGAAAGAAAGGAACCCCTCTATTTCTGGTTTGGAGTTTCCGGTGGTGATACCTACAACTAATCCAACCATGACGGTTGCCAAACTTATTAGGGTACCCACTGGGGAGAACTTATTAAAGGCTCTATCAGAGGTATTGCATGAGCGGATATATTTTTTCCTTTTATTTTTCCCGTTCTTATATGATATATCCCATTAAGGCTCTATGGGAGGATTTGGATTTCTTTCATTCATGAGTGGCTCTTACATATTCCTTTTACTGTTTCTCAACACAAAATTATTTATTGTTTATGTGTATCTTAGATATCCTCAGTTGTGAACCGTGGCTCAATACCAAACCCATCAGCTGGTACAAAATGGCCCTTGACTGGGGGTGTGCCCAGTCAACTGTCTATTTCTAAGAATAACGGTATTGAGAGAGTGTACCTAGCAGGATATTCAGATGGATCTGTTCGGATATGGAATGCCACATATCCACTCTTATCTTTTATCTGTCTTGTACAAGGCGAGGTTAGAGTTCATCACTTTAGCCTTATAAACTTTTGTCTTTATAAAGGAGATACCAAATTATCTCATGTAACTGGCAGGTGCAAGGTATAAAAGTGGCTGGTTCAAGTGCTCCAGTATCAAGACTGGATTTCTGCGTTTTCACTTTCAATCTGGCTGTTGGCAAAGAATGTGGTCTGGTCAGATATCTTTCTTTATTGGACACCAATTTTCACTTCTAACTTTTACCATACTGATTGTCTTTCTGCTAGCATGTATAGGTTCAAATTTATAACCTCAAAGACTGTTCAGATGGGACAAAATTCCTCTTTGTCACAGAATCCAAATCGGAAGGTAGGTTATGAGTGTCAATCTCCTTGACTTTGTAAAACCGTTGTTTTGTTTTTCCATTGCACAGTCCATAAGATGTGAAACCATGTTCTACTTTCTGCAACCAGATTATACTGTTAAATTTATCTTGAAGCGGTTTTTAAAGAACATTTATTTATGAAGTTAACAATGTTATAACTTGTTTATCAGTTCACAATTTGCCTCAAGGAAAAGGACCTCAATGCAGAGCTGTTTTAAGTCTTATTAATTCCCCAGTTCAAGCACTACAGTTTGTGAAGCATGGAGGTAAACTTGCTGTGGGATTTGAATGTGGTCACGTAAGTATCTTTTTTCTACTTGTGAATTTATAACTTTTTTTATTGTCTTCAATTTGAAGGTTGGCCCATAACCTCAAGTTGTTAAAATTAAAATAATTTTTGAATTTAATGCATTCATTTCAGGTCGCGGTGCTGGACACCAGCTCCTTTTCTGTATTGTTCTTTTTAAATGATGTATCTTTCTCTAGTTCCCCCACCATTTCAATGACTTGGAAAGAACTTACAAATTCTCAAGGCCTCTTGAAGAGCCCAAAGCACTCAGAAACAAAAACAACAGTTTACCCCACAGAGGAAGTAATGTTCATCTTAACCAAGGATGCACATATACATGTAATTGATGGAAATACCGGTAACATGATCATCCCTCAGTCATGGCACTTGAAAAAGGAGTCAATTGCAATTTCAATGTATGTTATAGGCAAGTACAGATATCTTCTAGCAGAGAATAATAAAATACTTTATTTTTCGTATTCACTTAATAATTAGAGAATTCTGAGAATTTTTTTTTTTTTTGGGGTACTCCAGATGGCAGAATATCTGCCTCTAAAGTATCTGATGATAATCTTCCAGAAGAGGCCTCCAAGGATTCTTCAACCAAGAATGAGCCTGTGCCAGGCAGGTCTCCAATTGTTATAAATTCACCTGAGACTGAACAAAACTCCTCTTCAGAAAATCCTTACTCTGAAGAAATATTGTTGAATTCATTCATTTTGCTTTGTTGTGTGGATTCACTGCGCTTGTACTCAACAAAATCTGTGATTCAGGTGCCTCTTGCCTTCTTTATTTTTGTTTGCTACTTTATTTTGGCAAGCATGCTGATGCACTGTGGTCTTGTCAGGGAAACAATAAACCCATTCAAAAAGTGAAGCATGCAAGACCTTGCATTTGGACAGCTACTTTTAAGAAAGCTGATAGGGTTTCGGGATTGGTTTTGCTGTTTCAGACTGGAGAAATTGAGATTAGGTAAAGTTTCTCTTTCCTTGCCCCAGTAATCAAGAAAATGATATAGGTTATGCAGCATTAAGTACCTTATCAATGCATCAAGTACCAATGTTTCTAGTGGGGGTTACTCTTCCTTCATTTTATGATTGCATTACTGCTTGTTTATTGATTGATATTGTAGATGTATATGCATTACTGGTTGTCTAATGAGAGGTTCCTATCCATGGGCAGATCTTTTCCTGATTTAGAATTGGTGAAAGAAAGCTCCTTAATGTCAATTCTAAGGTGGAACTGTAAGGCAAACATGGATAAGACAATGAGTGCCGATGATTCACATTTTACACTGGTATAGTTGTCTTCTTGAAAATTTCAAAAATTGTGCGATTTGCACTTAATCTCTTGAAAGTTACCATGTATGTTGAATAATGTAAGACTCATGCTGAAGATATTTTATAGGCAAATGGATATGAATCCGCATTCGTCTCTATGTTAGCTGTTGAGAATGGTTTCAGGTATTTTTTATATATTCATGTATCTATAAGTGCTGTGATGGAAATATGAAGTTGAGCATTATGGTTCGGACATGAATTTTTAGTTAGAAAGATAATTTTGGAAATTTTATATCTGTTTGTTGTAGGATTCCAGAGTCTTTGCCCTGTCTCCATGATAAAGTTGTGGCAGCTGCTGCAGATGTTGCGTTGAGTGTATCTTTGAATCAGAAAAAGAAACGGGTTAGAAAACAAAATTCAGTTTAATTAGGTTTTTATTTGGTGAAGAATGTATTATTTTCCCTTATGTAATTTTTTGGCTACAGGGTACTGCGCCTGGGTTATTAGGTATTGTCAAAGGACTTAAAGGTGGGAAAATGGTCCATACTGGGGATTCTGCTGCAACTCCTAAATCAAATTTTGATCATTTAGAGGAAATGTTTTGGAAGTCCCAACAGTCAGGCCCATCCCCATATGTAGATCATCAAGAAGGGGTGGAGCTGAACATAGGTTTTGTGCAAACCTATCTCCATTTCCCTCCTTTTTCCTTCTTTCTCCCAGTTGATTATTCACTCAATCAATGCTTTTCATATAGATGACATTGAAATAGATGAACCTCTATCCGTAGCATCTACTTCATCATCACATGATATCAAGAGAGGTAAACTTTTTGTAGTATTTGACCTTCCTTTTTTTTTTTTTTTTGGTAGAGGTTAGTAAGTAGAATAATACTTTCATTGAACATTTTGTACTGCAGAAGGGGAATCAGAAAGGGAAAAGTTATTTCAAGGTGGAACTGGTGATACAAAGCCCAGACTTAGAACTGCCGAAGAAATTAGAGCTAAATACAGAAAGGCTGAGGTAATATCAAGTGATGATGATAGTTTACATGATAGATAAACTACTCTGTAAATCAATTGTCTTCTCTGATGTGGTCAGAACTCATTTCAGGATGCTTCTTCTGTGGCTTCTCAAGCAAGAAATAAGCTCATGGAGAGGGGAGAAAAACTTGAGGTAGGATTCATGGAAGAGTTTTATTCTTTTCTTTCTTCCCCTGCAAAGATATTAGGAAATTAGGTGAACAGATTGAAAGAGTTAGAAACTATCTGCATCTCATTTGATACTTTGTTAAAAGGAGAATGTTGTGAAATTGTCATTGGGCAGGGTTTAAAAAGTATTATCTTCAATATGAGTTCACACACACAACTATTAATGATAGAATAGAACACCATGCTTTCATGGTCTAAGCCAAATATTTGACCGGTATTTTTCATTTTTAATCTCATTTCGTTCTTCTAGGTTACCTTCAACTAGCAAATGTTTAAATGACTCTTAAAGTAACTCTTCCTTTTCCCTTTCTCTAATTCCAAAATTTCACTTTTATCAGAGAATCAGCAGGCGCACTGAAGATCTGCAGAACGGGGCAGAAGACTTTGCATCACTGGCTAATGAGCTTGTCAAGAAATTGGAAGGTCGAAAATGGTGGCATATTTAGAAGTTTGGCTTTATTTGCTTTATGTTTGAATTTCCATCTCCTGGATTACTGGTCCTGTCGAGAGAGGGGAGATTGAGAACCCTTCTGCAGCACCTGAAAGACGAGGTCATTCAATTAAGAACACCATCTGTAGCTTGTGATCCAGCAGATATTCAAGAGGTCGTTCTGCTACAGTGTATAGAATTGTCATGCCATTGTTGCCTTTGATGCAAAGTAATTTATGTAGCTAGGCTTCAGAACATTGCAAGCCGCATTTTAATTTTACACTCATGATTGTACCAAAATATGAAAGGAAAAAGGAAATTCGAAAAGTAATTGTCAAGCGCACTTAGTCTCTTCATTTAGACATGTTTGTCCGGTAAACAGCTTTGAGTAATGTTATGAACAACTGTGGTTATTCAATCGTGTGGCAGTTCATGCATCTTTTATAAAGCATATAAGCAACAAGGCAATCTTGCTTTCATAGCAACCAAAAGATAAGGTAACGTCCCCTCCCACAGGACACTAAGACCAGGCCCCTCCTCCAAGACCGTCAGCGGTTCTCGAACTACCGAGGTTCTTCCCAACAAGATCCCTCAACTCAATCTCACTAGGGAACCTCTGCTCCTTCAGCTTCGAGAAGACCTACCAAGTCCAAGAAGATACACATGGTGAACAGAAGAGACAGAAATGAAGAAAAATTGGCCGTTGGAAATTTGGACGAGGTTAGAGTGTATACCAATTCCCCATTACAATAGACTTCAAAAGCTCCTGTACTTTGAAGGAAGGATTGTATGAAGTTTCCCAAAATCCAAGTGCTTGCAATGCTTCCAAATCTATTTGCTTTCAAGGAGTGGTACCAAGGAGGTGGCGTTGTAATCCCCAACCTCGAGAAAATATGTTCGCCCGCCATTATCGTCCCGATGATCCCTACTTGAAAAACAGGTACCAATTTGCTCAGCAGCCGTCTTGGAAGTGGAGGAGGGTGGTTTGCCAGAATTACGTTGATCCCAGGAAAAGCTGTTCCCAGCATGTTTTTCATTGTTAATGCACTTCCTCTGAGACAACCATACAAATAAGGATCCAAATTACAGGATTAAATTAACATAAAAAAAATAACTTGCATCCATCTCTACACCAAAAAAATACCACTTAAACAAAACATTTTCAAATTCAATAATTGATGAGATCAGGAAAATGTCATCTAAGAAATAGCACAGAAACCTGTAAGAACAAGATGTACAGAAATCAATGTTGATGGTGCTTCCCATGCCAATTGCTCCAATGCCATCAGATTTCTGCAGATGAAAATTTTTTGAAAATTTTCAGCATTTATGTGTTAGCAATAGTCAATTAATGAGGATTAGTTTGGCACCTACAATGGTTGGTAGCCTACAATGTTTAGTCAATTAATGAGGATTAGTTTGG
>NW_018922707.1:46459-133667 GCF_002207925.1 Prunus avium
TTTCAATTGAACTCAAGTTTGGTTAGGAAGTCGTTTATTTGTACAAGAATTCATAACGTGGACAACACGAACATTCATTCATTTGGCAGGGGAGAAACTATGCAAGAGAATCGTGATTTATAAGATGAGCTTGAATAGTTTTCTTCTTTCTTATTACTTTTTGTTCTTTGAAATTTATATTTATATTTTAATTTTCAATGCAAAGTTAATTCAATCTTATAAAAATGAGCACTTGAGCACTTGCCATATGTGTTTCTCAAAGCTACGTCTAAAATCTACCACTTTTATTTTTTGTTCTCACACCCAAACAAAATATGAAGCAAAGCTGTCTACCCTAATCTATCATCTATATGTTTAGTAGGAAAAGAAGGCATAGAGGCATAGATTTGTGATAAGTCCAAACAAAATAGGCACATGCTTATGAGTTAGGCTGGTGTTAGGTCTTATGAGTAGCCCGTGTTACTCTCAAATATCATGGTATGAAAAAGCGTAATTGACAATAATGTTATTTGAATTATTATAAGGAATATGAGGATGTCAAAGATACTCGTTAATCAAGTGCACAAAATACTTTAAATAGAGGGAAAGAGATGAGAAGTATCCAACATTTTAGGCAAAAAAAACACCAAAAACATGATGTTGAGTGTGAAATGCATAGAGGCATAGAGTTGTGATAAGTCCAAACAAAATAGGCACATGCTTATGAGTTAGGCCGGTGTTAGGTCTTATGAGTAGCCCGTGTTACTCTCAAATATCATGATATGAAAAAACGTAATTGACAATAATGTTATTTGAATTATTATAAGGAATATGAGGATATCAAAGATACTCGTTAATTAAGTGCACAAAATACTTTAAATAGAGGGAAAGAGATGAGAAGTATCCAACATTTTAGCCAAAAAAAACACCAAAAACATGATGTTGAGTGTGAAATCGTAGAAGTAAAATACTGGGACGGTGTGGTACGAAAAGATAACTAAATAGTAAAATGTGAAGCATGAAATTCTCATGGGCAGCTTTTTATGAAATTCCCTCGTTCCTTCCTAGGGCTTGTTTTTCTTCCCAATGGGCTTGTTATTGGAAATAGGCTATTGTTTAATGACACGTGTGATGTGACATTAGCCTTCAATGATATATGACATAAGCAAAAAGCCCACCGATCAAATTCCCATAACCATGAGAGCCAGTAGCAAGCAATTGAGTGGAGAAATTCTTACATTCCAATTTGAACAGAAGCCCACTGACCATTTGGTCATATATTTAGGTGAAGACCAAGCCTTCAAATCTCTCCCTCGTCATCGCCACCGGTTGTTAAAAACTCTGAGTCCATGTTCAAGGTCAAGGCTTTGAGAGAGAAGAACAAACTATAAAATAATGGAGCTTTGAGAAACACTGAGAACAAAAATAGTCGTGTCGTCGTTCTTGAAGGAGGAAAGAAAATTGTTATCTCATTTTTAAATCCTAGATATTTTCCTTCATCCCTCTTCTTTTGTTTGCTTCACCTTCACATATTCTCTCTCTCTAAAAACCTGAGAGAGACTCAGAACTAAAACCCTGGTGTTTCTGCTCCATCTGGGTCTCCAATGGCGGCGAGTTGGGTTCTCTCAGAATGTGGCTTAAGGCCTCTCCCTCAAAATTTTCATAGACCCACAGCCGGATTTTCCTCTAACCACCCAGCAAAAGTTCGAGTTTTTCGGTCGAACAAGAGCGTGACAGATCTAAGATTGGCTTCGGCCAAAATTTCGAGTGCGTGCTTTAGAGGGAGAAGCTGGGGTCTGAAAGTGAGTGCTCCATTAAGAGTTGCTTCTATTGAAGACGAGAAAGAGAGAGTCAATGGTGTTAATGGCGTTGGAGATGAAGAAGAGCTGGAATTTGATCCAGGTGCACCACCACCGTTCAAATTGGCTGACATTAAAGCAGCCATTCCGAAGCATTGTTGGGTTAAGGACCCGTGGAGGTCAATGAGCTATGTGGTAAGGGATGTGCTGGTGGTTTTTGGATTGGCTGCAGCGGCGGTTTATATAAACAAGTGGTTCGTTTGGCCTCTGTATTGGGCTGCTCAGGGGACAATGTTTTGGGCTCTCTTTGTTCTTGGACATGATTGGTAATCACTTCTCAGTTCCTTCTCATATATTTTGTGTTCTTGGTGTGTGATTTAAATATCAGTTTGTGTTTTGTGGTATGAATTGTTCGTCTGGTGTTTGATTATGTAGTGGCCATGGAAGCTTTTCAAACAATCCCAAGCTAAACAGTGTGGTGGGGCATCTCTTGCATTCTTCAATTCTTGTACCCTATCATGGATGGTATGTTCCTGAAGATAGATTGATATAATATGATGCACTGTAAATATGAACAATGGTTTCTTGTGTTCTGATTCTTCCTATCTATTGGAAAAATTAGATAATATGCACTAAAATGATGGCTTGATTGAATGTTACAGGAGAATTAGCCACAGGACTCATCATCAAAACCATGGCCATGTTGAGAATGATGAATCATGGCATCCGGTTAGTCTTTTTTTCCTCTGTTGTATGGATTCTCTGTTCTACTTTTGCTTGGGGCATCCTGGGTTTCTCTATTTGTTAGAGGATGATAAATTTCTATGCTTGCAGTTATCTGAGAGAATTTACAAGAAATTGGATAACATGACACGGATTTTGCGGTTCACCGTGCCTTTTCCCATGCTTGCATACCCTTTCTACCTTGTAAGTCTGTAGTGAATTGATTGATACCACATAATTTACGAAAATAGTAGCTGATTGTTATTGGTTTCCTATAGTGGAATAGAAGTCCAGGGAAGACTGGTTCTCACTTTCACCCAAACAGCGACCTGTTTGTCCCCAATGAGAGGAAAGATGTGATCACTTCCACCTTGTGTTGGACAGCAATGGCTGCTTTGCTTGTGGGGTTGTCCTTTGTAATGGGTCCTATTCAATTGCTTAAGCTCTATGGCATTCCCTACTGGGTAAATTCTACATCTTTAATCTTCTTATGATTCTACACAAGAATTGGGATAGGCTTTTCTGCAGCAATCAAGGAATTCCAAATTTGACTGCTTTCTTTTTAATTTTAGGTGTTTGTCATGTGGCTGGATTTGGTAACTTACTTGCATCACCATGGCCATGAAGACAAATTACCATGGTATAGAGGAAAGGTACGTGGCTTTTCAATTCATGATAGGCAACATGCTAAGATACCACAACAGAGAAAAGTCCTTGCGTAGCTCTATCTTATCTTGTCTGGTTTAAATCTGTGACAAAAGTTGGTGCAATATGTTAAAACTTTCTTCATCAAAACTTGGACAGGAGTGGAGTTATCTGAGGGGAGGGCTTACCACACTTGATCGCGACTACGGATTGATCAATAACATCCACCATGACATAGGCACCCATGTGGTTCATCATCTTTTCCCTCAAATCCCCCACTACCATTTAGTTGAAGCAGTAAGTACCAAAATTTCATTTTAAGTAGAATTAGTACACTCATATGATTGAAAACAAGCCTGCTCTTAAGTCCGAACACCTGCAATGTCTTAATGTTTTAATGTGTTTTTGTTCTTGAACTTGCAGACTGAAGCAGCTAAGCCAGTATTTGGGAAATATTACAGAGAGCCAAAGAAATCAGGGCCTCTACCGTTTCACCTGCTTGGGAGTTTTATTAGAAGCTTGAAGAAAGACCACTATGTCAGTGACAATGGGGATGTTGTGTACTACCAAACTGACCCTGATTTTGGTGGCTTTCCAAAATCAAAGTAAAAGCTTCAATTCTTTAGTTTAGATGACCACAAAGACAACCTTTCAGATCTCTTTGCATTGAGGGCGTGCCACTGATTTGGGACTCTTGTGAAAGGAATGTCTCAAGAGAATGATGAAAAAAGGGTGGTGCCATAGTTGAAAAAAAAAATTACTGTATTTTATTCTTTATGGAGAGGAAAAAAAATCTCTTCAGACTGTATAACCCCATTTTAAATTGAAGAAAAATGAGGGAAAATAATAGGGAACAAGTAACCATCTTCCACTTTTGATTGAAATTAGTGGATTCAGTGGGACATTATGGATTTTATTCTTCTTAGTGATAATGGGCCACTTATTATCTTATGATTTCTCGAAATTTTGTTCATGATTACTTCTCATGGGTGCCTTTTGGACCACGTATTTTCTTATGATATCTGAGGACACGTTCAAACTTTCGTCCAATTGCATGACAAAATATGTACATCTTGATGTGGAAGGGTATTTTGAAAAGAATGTGACAGAATTTATAACATGTTCTTCAATTACTGCAAAAAGTCACTTTGTCCCTTTAGTTTGTCGGACTTTTCACTTTAGTTTATGTAGTTTTAATTGTGGCAATTTGACTCATATAGTTTGATATCCCTCGTTCCTCGCAATTGAGGGACACGTTCAAACTTTCGTCCAATTGCATGACAAAATATGTACATCTTGATGTGGAAGGGTATTTTGAAAAGAATGTGACAGAATTTATAACATGTTCTTCAATTACGAGGAATCTAAAAATTACATGAATAAAATTAAAAGAATTGAAACTATGATGACTCAAAATGGTAAAACCGGCAACCTACATAGACTAGACTTCCAAATGTAGCCATATCAGTCTCACATCAGCTCAGCCAAACTTCCAATTCTAAGCCAATGTTGCCGCCACAACAGGCCCATGTTAAACTAAGGAACCCAACTGAGCCAATAAGCTCCAAAATCAAAAGAGTCAGCAAAGTCGGTGGATTGGAATTTCTAAATCCGTACGAAGACCATGGTGGTGGCTAAGAAATTAGAATGGAGGACCAACAAAAGGTCAAGAACTTCGGCATCTCATCTGGTAGAAGAAAAGCAGAAGGGGGAAACCCCAAAAATGGCAAAAGCAAAGAAAGATCATAGAACCCAGATGCGACCCACGCGTTTTTTACACTCTCAACAAAAGTCTTTCAACTCCTCTTGTTTAATTCTTCATGCTTGCCAGTTGCTATCAATGGCACGTATTTAAACCCGATAAATAAATTTAATGAATAAACTGCATGGCTGACAACACGTTGATAGGCCAATTTGGTGCCAAGAAAGATAAAATTACTTCATTTTTATACGCGACAAATGTGCGCGTCAGTGTTTCCACCTTTTTTATGTCCATCTTTTCTAGTTTCTAATGTGAACTCAACGACCCAAGTCTTCCTTGATAAGCCAATAACAACATCGCCATTAATTCAAATCATAAAACAAAGCCCTCTCTTCTTTGATAAACTTCTCTGCTCTGTCGCTTGATTTGGTGTGTGTGTTTTTCAAATTACAACCATGAGTGGTAGTGGGAGAAGTTCAAGTTCAGTGAACCAGAGCTCTGGCTGCTTCAATGGCGTCTTGCGCAGGCTTCTGTGCTCTGGAAGCGTTCCTACTCACCCAACAGATCAAATTGCAGAATCTTATACAACCCAACTCACTCTGCTCACAGAAAAACCAAACCCTGATCTCAAAATCCAATCTTCAGCTTCTTCTGTCACGCCTGGCATAGTGGCAAGGCTGATGGGTTTAGACTCTTTGCCAAAAACAAATTGGGTTTCGAAAGGAAGAGCTCCAGATTTGGTTAGCCGAAGTAGGTCAGTGAGTTTTGCTGATTACTTGATGGATTTTGATTTGGCTGATCAGGATCTTCAGCATCATCATCGCCGGGTTCGAACCTCAGTCTCTTTCCGGGAAGTCCCGGCGGCTCTGAATCATCAGAAAAGTCCTGATTTTCTTCTTGTGTACTTGGACAATGTGGATAAATCAAAGGAGATTGGGTCGAAGTCGAAGGTGAAGAAATCTGAGATGGGTTTTGGAGAACTGAAGCAGGGAAGGAAAGAACAGAGAAGTAGGAACAAGGAGAACAGTAAAAGAGAGAGTGATGAGATTATGAAGCAGAAGAAGAAGGAGAAAATGGTAGCGATAAAACAAAACAAGAAGATTTCTAAGTTGAAGGATGAGCCTAGACGAGAATGTGGCGCACAATCTTCAAAATCAAAGGGTTTGGGGTACTCTGTTTCTCCCAATAAGAAGACCAGTTACAAGAATGGTGGTGCTGCGAATTTTAAGGAAAGTAGCGATCGTCATCAGCTGAAGAAGACAACCCAGAAGAAGAAAGCCGTGGAGGAACCAAGAATCAAGAAGACAAACCATCAACATGCATTTGCCAAGGAAAAAGAGGCTGCTGGTTTTCATGGCTCAGAGAACACAAGCCCTGTTTCTGTTCTTGACATTGATGAGATGTTGATCCAACATGAAGCTTGGCTATCAGGTTTGTTCTGTTTTCTTCACTAATTTACTTTAGCACATTGTGTGACCAAATTAATTCTAACTTCATTTGTTTGGGTTGATGTTTATAGGATATTCAATGCCTATGGATTTGAACTCCAACATGAAATCTTCACCAAAAGCTCCTTACATTGCCGACCCTGAAGTCAGAACAGCCAGAAGAAAAGATTTTGAGCCAATTAAAGACGAAGACACCAGAGATTACGCAGAGCTGCTGGCTTCCAAAATCCAAAGGTGGACAGAGGAGGATTTGAAAGAGTCAAATTGGGTAACTAAGAATGTGGCTGGGTTCGAAGGTTATGAAGAAATCTGCGTGGAGTTTGAAGGGCTGATCCTTGACATTCTACTGCACCAGGCCATTGATGAGTTCGTGCAGATTTCTCATGAAAATCTGTGGCCTTGCAGTGCTTGAAGAATGAAAGAAGAATTTGTTTTGAGATTCTGTATATACCCTTCAAAGTTTCTCTCTCTGTAACTTTGAAACCCTGACCTAGTTTAAAAACTTTTCCATTTTGGTGTGAAAGGATCTCAAGACCTTTTAGATTATAATTGAGAGACTGTCCCTGCAACTAGCAGCAATGAAATGAATTGGAAAATGCGCTTGCTTACACCCCATTCCCGTTACATGTAAGTTTTTCTCTCATCCCCTGCCCTCTTGAAAAAAAATGGCAGGTTTTGTAGTTTTTTTTTCCCATCAAAATCTAATCCAATGTCACTTCGATCCAATTTTAATTGTTTTCTGTCATTTATTCTCGTAGATTGATTTTGAATAAAACATAGTTTTGAAATTTGAACCCTTTTCATACCTATCAATGAACACCATCCCAGACAAGTTGGTAGGTGGAGTGTTAATTTCTACAACATGTCAACATCTACACTAGTAAGTAAGCATATCAAACTATTATGAACAATCCACTGTTGAAAATAACAACTTTAATTCTTTTGTGGAAATTTTAATGACTTACTTACGTTCAAGTCAACAACACTAGAGATGCCTTAGCCGTCTTCCATGTGAATGACTTCTACATTCATGGCCGATTAAATCATGAGACGAGAAAAGCCATCACCCCATCAAAATCATCACTCATTGTGAGGTGAAGGTGTTGGGTAAGGAGGTCGGACCACATCATTGTTCTTACAAATAAGTGTGACACCTGTATTAGGGTTGGGATAATCGTGGAACCCTAACGCAAAGGATTCGCTTGTTTGTGAAAGCGATCCGACGGGTAACAGGGTCGGACCACATCACGCATACAATCGTTCTTACAAATAAATGTGGTCCTCCTACGGGTAACGGGTCCGACCGTCTTACCAAGACTTTTTCCATGTAGACACGACGAGCCTCTCTCCGCGAGTGTTCGACGAAATTGACACCATGCAATGCATACCAAGTGCTCCATGGTATGGATCTCAATGTTAATTCGTCTTGGATCTCTATCTTATAGAACAGTGTGTTTCCAATTTCCAAGAAGATCTATAACGGAGCCACGAATATAATGGAAACGAAAACAAACCCAGAAAAATAACGTTCACTGAAATTCAACAACCCTTTCTCAAAATGCAGATGGCATTGGAACTTGAAATTCACTAAAAGGGTAAACTTCATCGTTTGATTGTTTGGGATCGGATGCGATCATGCGATCAGTAAATGAACATTAGAAATTTTAACAATTATTTGGTGTTGAAAGATGAGCTTTACAATTATTGTTACATGTTTGTATATATGCATATTTGGCCCAATTAATTCTGGTCCTCCAACAAGTTGGGTTGATCATCTTCAACCAGACCATAAACCAAAGGAAAAATCAGTCTCGTTGCTAAAACCCCACTGTGAGCTATGACCTGTGATTGAAGAACAGTTGGGTGTTCTAAGCAGTCCATTTTCATTGTGGAGATTGGTTGTGGTGAAATTTACTTTTTCCCCACTAAGTCCATCAAAGGTCACAAATTTATCATTTTCACCAGCATTTGTACCACAAAACGACTGTGGAGAAGGACTTGGCCTGTAGAAACTAATTGCAGGCCTCTGCTGCTGCTGCTGAAGCTGAGATTGCTGCTGTTTATAATCACTACTTTGTTTTTGCCACAAAGTTTGCATCATGGAATGAGCGGGGTAAATGGTAACTGGGTTTTTTACCCCAACGCTGAGAGCAGCAGTAGAAATTGATTTACTTGGTCTAAGAGAACTCAGAGAAGGCACAAATGGAGCAACAGTAGGAGCCCTTTTTTCCTCTTCCTTGTGAGCATAAGAGCAATCTTGTCTTTTGCAAGTGGTCATGTACCAACAGTATCTGGTCCAGAACAGCATGGGATGAAACCTCTCCTCCAAAATCTCATGTGAATGGCCACAGGCAAGGGACACAACTGTACTTGTGCCTCAACAAATCCCTTATTCTTCCCAATTCCCCATCATGCAGAAAAGGGCATGGCTTTTTCGGGTAGTAGCAGATGCTTCTTTGGCAAGTTTTAACCTTATATACATACATAAGGAATTGGGGTGTTCTGTGTAACCAACCATGGAGGTGGGTGAAAGAGAGATCTGCATAATCATCTGATATTGGCACAGCTTCCTCTTTCAGGCTTTGCATTTTGTTCTGATTTTAATTATGAAAATTCCCTTCAAGCAGCAATGTATTTTTCCATCTAACAGCAGCAAAGCCAACAGATGAACCAGACAGAGTTAGATGAAGTGCAAAAGTTCATCTTTTTCCAAGTTTCCCAGAGGTCAAAGACAGTGAGGCAATGCCTAAAACAAGCTAATTCTGAGTATTGCCAACTAATCAATCTGGTTTGGGTAGTGAAAGGAGAAGTTCAGAAGCTATAGAAATCTACCATTTTCCTTGATCTACATCCAATCAATATTTTGAATGGTGCTAATTCTTTTTATTAATTTTTATGATTTTTGTTTTGTTTTTAGAGTCTTGAAGCATAAAAGGGCTAGGCCATAAGGTTTCTATAAACTGAAGTGCTTTTGATCTATTTATAGGTCTTGAGTGTCTCCTCAAAGTATTAGACCCTTTCAATCTCCCATTGATTTTACAATTGCCCAGAAAAAAAATAAAAATAAACAACCTTTCAATGCAGTAGTTACATCTATATAGATCTTTTCAATTCTTTAATATTTTCCCACTTATATTTCTTACCCCTAAGCCTATCTCACAAGATATATTTAATTATTGGTAGTTACTTTTTCCTTCTCTGCCTGGGTTGAAATGCACAAATCACAATCATTCTGCAAGGAAGAGAGGTCATAGGCCAAGAAACCTTTGCTGTCACTTTTTGTCTTTAATTTTGACCTTAAAATCACCATCCTTTTTAGATTGGAGTGTTTTATTTTCACAGACTCAAAGTTGGAATTACATATCCCTTCAAGTTCTAGTGTAACAGAACATCAACAGTACCGACAGTACTGCATATCTACACAACTATAACATACCTACCTCGTTAAATCAAAGTAACATGTACCGATCTTTCTATTGATTTTCAAAGCAAATGAACAAATGGTGCGTTAATTAATGACATGGTAGTTGAGATTGTTCTGTTGAATAAGAATATGAGAGTTTCTCATGGTCCTTTAATTAATCAGCTCATAAAGTCAAAGAAATTGACGAATTCTATTATATTTGACAGAAACCAAGCCACACAGTCTACAGAAGTGGCAGTTTGTGTGATTATTTATATTCAACTGAGCCCATCAAGCAAAAGTCTCTGTTCCCATTATCCCTAGACCGAATGATATTGGCATCACCTATAAAATTAGTCAAGATTTGTAGAAAGACCAATGGGTGATAGAATAATAATGTTTTCTTTTGAAGGGAAAAAATGATAGCAACCATGTGAGATGTGATTAGGGTCTTAAAAAGAGAGATTATATTATTCAAGCAGCAGGAGGTTGTTCAACTGCATTTCTTTATATTGAGTCCAAATAGCAGCTGGTCAAACTTGGAAGTTGCAGGCATAATTGCAGACATTCCTTCGCATCGAAATGGGCAAAACACCCGAAAAGACCATATGGGTTCTGGCAAGTTGACGCAATAAGATCAAATTTGATTTTCTAATTCGTAAACTAATCCGCTTATTTCACTTCATCGTTCACGCGTACGAATAAGATACTTAAAAAAATATAAATGTGTAACTTAACAAGTTGTATATGTGCCGCTAGATTGGTACATATAGGGGGCCATGGCAATCTATTAAAGACAAAAAGTGCCAAAACTATATAGGGGGCCATGGCTATCTACATTCGTCGGTGAGAAATGCCCAAACTTCATTTCAAATGCCAGCTAGAGACAGAGGCAAAAACACGGTAACGTACGTTTTAAAAATAGCTGGACCTCAAAAATATCAATATGAAACTTGTATACCAAGATTTGTTTATTTAGCATTATTCCCCAAACCGTTCAAAAGTCTTCTGACTAACGCTTGCTGCTGCAGCTACCAGATATGGATGAAGAAGAAGAAGAAGAAACCACAGCTCAGCTTATTATGACACGTCGCTCATGGCTTTTTTATGTTATAGCTGTAAACTTTAATTAGTTAAAAATAATAGAGCATGATTTTCACGCAGTGTGTGTCTAAGATGTGAAACAAGCCCATCTGATATCCGCCGCATTCTAAACCGCATATTTTTGTAGCTTCAAAATCATGAAGATTATATATATGTATTTTAATAAACCGATCAATCCGTGCAAAAATGCTAGAATGTCAAAAGAGAAGCGAAGTTTGAGACTCTGCAAACACAGTCACTGTCCTTGGAATCTTGGAAATCATGTGTCCTGAAGAAAAACTAGCTATATATGTATAGTTTGCTAAGAGTAAAATTAACTTTCATCTCATATATCACAGTATATATACAATTATATACGTCATCATGATATTTAACTCGCACAATATCACATGAGAGAATATGATAATAATCATTATAAAACACTTTCAAAATTGAAAGTGGTGTTTGACATATCTCCGTTTTAGATCGTACAAAATTAGTCCCACATATGAGACATCTCTAATCTAGTATACTACTCAAGAGATGATTTGGGTTATCAACAAATCAGTACATGTATACATAACATGTTAAATGGGTCTAAAAATACAGTATTCTCACATCCGTCTATCATTTCAAACCCTTTTTCAGTTCTCCGCTAAAGTTAAAGGAGCTTAAAAAGGCTATGTTATGCCCCATTACATATATATAATGAAATCTTCGTAACTCATGCTCAGCAGCTTAGTTCAATACCCCACCTGCAGACATATATCCTACTTCTAGATACATGACAACAACCGGGATGAAGGAAACAAAATTATATATATATATATCTCTCAACACAACTTCAAATGCAGAAAAAGTCAGATCGAATTAATGTTATGGGAAAAT
The DNA here is from genome assembly GCF_002207925.1 of Prunus avium. The sequence goes on from NW_018922707.1 coordinate 58,130, forward strand.
CCATATGGCGTTTTAGCTTCTTCAGCCACTTATGTACATGCATTGTCATGATGTCACCACCTTAAGAACCGTATACCATGCATGTACTCAATCAAACTTTTGCTAGCTAGAATACAAATGTCAATGAATTACCTGAACCAAATTTCAACTTGGCGTGCTTGTGCTTGGAGTCTCAAAGCTTTTATTCAGGGTTTCACAACTACTCGTCTTCGTTCTTCTTGCATGTGTTTACATCAAGACTTGTACATGGAAATTTAATAGAACAGTAACCTTTTCTACTTAGCTGGCTAAACACGTGATTAGAAAATTCTAAGAGATTTTTCTTTATAAATCAATGGAAATTAGATGAGAGATTAATGGAGAGATGTAGCCCTTTTTTCTTCACTAAACTAGCAATAAATTAATTAAAAGCCTCAGTGGGCAAAACAAGAAAGGAAATGGATCAACATAATGTATAACATCCATTGAACTCCAAACCCATTTTCCAAAGAACCAAGAGTGTTTCTAGCTAATTAAGAATTAACAAACCTCTCAAGCCACCATTCATTGCTTGCTACATGTCTTCTCTTCTAAGCTTGTTTAGCAAAGCGGTGATAAGAGCTCTTCGTTCTTCTTGCATGTGCTTACATCAAGACTTGTACATGGAAATTTAATAGAACAGTAACCTTTTCTACTTAGCTGGCTAAACACGTGACTAGAAAATTCTAAGAGATTTTTCTTTATAAATCAATGGAAATTAGATGAGAGATTAATGGAGAGATGTAGCCCTTTTTTCTTCACTAAACTAGCAATAAATTAATTAAAAGCCTCAGTGGGCAAAACAAGAAAGGAAATGGATCAACATAATGTATAACATCCATTGAACTCCAAACCCATTTTCCAAAGAACCAAGAGTGTTTCTAGCTAATTAAGAATTAACAAACCTCTCAAGCCACCATTCATTGCTTGCTACATGTCTTCTCTTCTAAGCTTGTTTAGCAAAGCGGTGATAAGAGCATCCCTCTTCTCAGCCCTAGCCTCCTCTCTCATCCTCCTTTGCTCTTCTCTCTCTCTCCACCTCCTCTCCATCATTATCCTCTCATTCTCTAGAGCTTCCATGGTCTGCCTCCACTCCATCTCCTTCAACCGCCTCTCGTTCTCCCTCGCTTGAAACTCCTCCCTCCATTGCATCTCCATTTGCATCTGTTGCTTCATGAACTCCTCCAATATCTCCCTCACATTATTTCCGCTTCCACTCCCACTTGTACTGCTGATGCCAATATTGCTCATCTTCACCTTCTTCTTCTTCTTGTTCCTCACCGTGCTTGCCTTATTCTCGGCCTCGCTGTCCTCATTATCTTCCTCCTCATCCGAAGAAAGCGCTTTCTTCTTCGACCCGCTTGCAGCCCCGCTCTCTTCTGCCCACAGCATTCTCTGCATCCTCGCTGCGAAAATCGCTTGCAGCTCATTGTAAAATGGGAATTGCTGCCTCATAGCTTCCGGCTCCATCGTCTCACATCCCTAAATGTACATCAACAGAAAGCGAAACATAAAGACACACACACGTATATATATCAAACAGATAATAATGAAGGCAGCAAAAAACTTTTTGAAGATTTTGGGTTTGATGAATAAGGAAAAGCAAAAGTAAACCCCTGAAAGGCAATCAGTATGTCGTATAAAAGGTGTGTTGATTAGATGGGAGATTAATTCATCAATAATTAAACTTAGGACTTATTTGGGTTTATTACATAACATTTGTGTACCTTGTAACGGGTAACGAGGTTTTTCCACTTGCACTTGCACTGTTCGGCGCTGCGATGGTGGCCCTTTTCCTTCATCTTCGTGGCAATCACTTCCCACAAAAGCTTGTTTCTCTTCGTCTCCATGAAAGTCTGGTCGAGCTCGGCTCTGATCACCAGCAACTCTTTCGTCTCTTGAATGCTCCATTGAGGAAACCTATCGCTCGAGTCCACGTTGACGCTGATAGTACTAGGAAGCGGCTGCTGAAGCTGCTGCTGCTGAAGCTGTTGTTGTTGTTGTTGTTGTTGTTGTTGTTGAAGATGAAGCTGATGAGTTTGATGCTGAAGTGGTTGATGATGTTGCTGTTGTTGTTGGTGATGATGACGATGATGTCCCTCCATGACCAAAACCTCAATCTTAAAAAGGGGTGTTTTCGTGAAGATTAAGTTTGGGTTTCGAAAAGATTTAATATGAAAGAAGAAAAGAAAAGAGAGAGAAGAAGGATAAAGCTTAGATTCTATGAAGGGGGTGGTGTGAATGGCAGGTGTGAATCCTTAAGGAAGAAAAAAAGGGACAGATTTTGATGATCTCTTTCTTCCTCCTCTTTCTTTAACTGCTTATGTGTCGATATAAAAAAACCCGCAGTTTAATAATTATTCGTTCAGATTTGATGAGAAGTTTCAGAAAATGAAAAACAAAGAGAGAAAGGAAAGAAGGAAAGAAAGAAAGAAGGGAAAAGAAAAGCTTTTGTCTCCTGTTTAGCTTCTCATCAGTCTCATCTGTCTACGCGGAAACTCATTCCCTTTCTCTCTCTTCTCTCCCTCTGTCTCTTTCTTTTTTATTTTATTTTTTATTTTATTTTGTTTTTGTGTGCATACATGATCCCATTTGTTCCCACTGCGTTTGCGTGTCGTCATGCTTACGAGAAAAGTCTATGAGCTACCTGCTCAGACGTTATTCTCTGCACCCGGTTTTTTAAATCTTCTGCTCCAAGGCTTTTTATTTAATTGTTTCTTTTAAGTTAAAAATACAAAATACAAAATATATGTTTTGTAGGTTTTTTTTTCTTAAATTTTTTTTTTGAAACTTTCTAGTCCTTGCGTTTTGAAGCGTGTGAAAGGGACAACAAAGGCTTCCAGACTCTACGTGGGGGGCAAGGCGGTAAGTCCTCGATTTGCAAGCCTTTTTTTTAGCATGAACTTTTAATCTGTAATTTGTAAATGCTTTATATACATACAAAGATAATGAAAAAAGGAAGGTGTTTGTAGCTTAAGGGCCAATTTGGCATTATTGTGCTGTGAAAATAATCTCTGTCAGATTTGCTATGAGAGAAATCAGCCGTAAGAAAAAGCAATTTGGCGTTTGGTAAACTTTTGGTTAAAAATGTTGTTGGTACTGATTCCCGCATAATCATTAAACTCAGGGCCTCTTTGAAACTGATTCCCGCATAATCAGAAAATGAAAGCACCTTATTAGCTGCTTTCCCTTATAGCCAAAGGCGGACCTACTAAGGCGCAAGAAGGTGCAATTGCACCTCCCCTCGACGGAAAAACCATTGTAGGTGCTTGAAATTGCCCCTTTGTTCAACTGGTGTACATATTACCTTATTTTCATCTTCAACATTTAAGTAAATGTCTTTGTCCTTTTACTTTTATTTATTTTTATATTACTCCATTTACTTAAGTTTACAATGTAAATAAGGAATTACCCCCCATTTGGATTCAAATAAAAATACTAGAAAATCAAATTCCCACTAAATCAAAATATGAAAATTCGGTTTTAGTGCAAAATATGATTTAGGCTAAAAATGATGGCTCATTAAGTCAATATATACTTCATACTAAAATCCCATAAAATCAAGTTTTCTTATTTGATGTGTAAGGAACAAAAGCCGCCAAAAATTATCTTGAGAAAATGATTATTCCGAAAAACTATTTTTCATACTTAGTCAATATTGGACCTCCGCTAAAAAAATTCTGGGTCCGCTAGCTTTCTCTCACAGCAATTTTTAATAATAAGTGATTTTCTCATAGTTTACTAAACGGGCTGGGCTTCCAAAAAATTTTAAAAAATCACTTATCACCCCAAATAAGCAATGCCAAACGGGCACTAAGTGATTTTGCGCTATTACCATTGCACCTGATTTTTTTGTTTGAGTTCTCTTTTCCCCAGTATCTTTCGTATAAAAAAAAAAGTAATAAAGAAAACATGTATTTAAAAAAACATCTCAATATAAAAAATTATACTTAATTTTAAATTGAGTGACTACTTGAGTTATCCCGTAATTTTGTCCCACGTGGTTTATTCCGGGAAGATTTTAACAAGGCCGTTGTTAACATTATGGTTCCCACATCCACTCTGTATTGTTTTATAATTTTTTAATACAATATATTTTTTTGTAAAAATAAAATAAATTGAGTGACTGCTTGAGTTATCTTTTAATACATAACTAGCATCAAACATTTTCTAGTGTGAATATTGAAATTTTACAATTTTTATTTGATTAGTGTCACAAATCCAATGTATGTACTCTCGAATCAAATTATAATTGTTTGAAAGGGGTACGTTTTAAACAATTTTTGAAGATATTTCTGCATTCCCGGGAGCCCTCCCTTTATTTGAATTTGATCATAAATTAGGTAAAAAGATTTCATCTAGAAATTTCAGACTATATATAATAAGAGTACAGCATGAGAAGATGGTTTAAAATTGGGATTTTACTATCTTTTGAAAAAGAAAATTTGCCATCTCTAGATACTCTCTCTCTGTGGGCCGTTATTATTTTAATCACCTACGCGTTATTCCGCAGTGTATCATGTGTGGACGCCTACTATATCTTTCCACGTGCCCTGCATGCAGACATGATAAATGGAAACAACCTTGGACCCACCAGTCTCATGGTTCACACTGGAGGCTGGTGTGACCCATTCAAGTCTATACCCAAATTATTTGACCCGAGAATGTAAGCTCGTGTAAGATTACCAAAATGGATATGGATACTGGGACTGGGGAATTGGAGGGATGGACCGACTTATGTGGATTTTTGAGGAATTCCATCCATACTTTGAATTTGAGAGGTAAAAGTGGTAAAACGTCGTTTGCCCAATAAGACCGCGTTGTATTGTGTATTGCTTTGGTGAGACCAGGATGAAAGAGAGAAAGCCACTTGTTTTCCTTGGATTTGGAATGATAAACGGGGCCACCTCACCGCCATGATCTTTCTTTTTTTCCTATAAATCAAAAGCTTCAACTCCAGATCTCTTCTAATATTGAGAAAGAAAAAAAACTCTTAATTATTTGAGTTACAAGCCGCTTGCGGTTGAGAGAGACTTTCATGCAACAAGAAATAACATTATTGTAAGAGTATACATTTACCGTTTGCATCATGTTTTATATTACTCCTTACCCCAATATTATCTAACTCTTAATTTATATTAGGTTTTAAGCTAGTGTTCTTTTCCGTGTTAAAATATGTTTAAGATGCCTATCACTACCAAAAAAAAAAAAAAAATGGCAACAGTCACCATTATTTGGTGATATTTGCTGGAATGACTAAAGGTTTTAGTCACCCCAACAAATGTCACCAAATGTGCCAATTTATATTCTAGCCCTTTGATATTTCCTTATACTTTGGATACTCTCAAATCTAGATTTTGGTGCTTTTTTATATATAAAAAAAAGTTGTTATTTGACATAAATTGGTGAACACATTTCACCCACTGCAAAATGCGTAGTCAAATTACCCAGAAAAAAATACATAACATATAGTAGGGGGAAAAGGAACGAAAATGACAATATATATATTTGTAGTTTATCTTTTGCCGAACGTCAATATTTGTAGTTGGAAATTGAAATGACTTTGACTAACGCAAAGTGGAGAATAGGTATGAGTTTACTCCTTCAAATTCTTAGGGTTATTATAAAAATTCAACGACTTGGGTTGAAATTATATTCAAATTGATGAACAAGTCAATTGTGTGTGCAAGTACATGTCCTTGAACCCCCATGGTTGATCATCTGAAATGGGGACCTCTCGATCAGAATATTGGATTCGTGTCCTCATCAAAAGCGTTGGTCACGCAGGAAATTAACCTCGGATTGTGCATTTGGATTACTAATTAACAAATTAAAGTCAAATCCAAAGACGATTGCCTTGACCCGTTTGGAGCTTCTATAAAATTTTGGTTGGTATTCATTCACACGAAAACCATGAGATCATAAATTTCTTTAAGCAAACCTAATGGTCGTATTAATGAATACTAGTACATTTTGAATACGCCAGGCTCATGATATCTAACACCAATACAACCTCACGTGTGGAATTACCACTTATACAATTATATGAGAATTTGCGTTATGCATCAATTGGCCTTTGCTTATTGAGTATTGTCATTGATTAGCTCACAAATGTTCGTTTTAGTTTTATATGAGAATTATGTCTTGCATATAATATGAGTGGTTTGGTAATACTATGTGGAGGGGTGATTGTCACATTGAAAAATTACTCGCTAACACGTTAAGTTAGTTCGGATGTGGCGTTGCATCTCCATATACGAGAGAGAGAGAGAGAGAGAGAGATCTCATAAAAATTGACATGATATATATGGGACACATCAGCAATGGATATCTGATAAGAAATTGGGAAAAATATCTGTGTTTGTATCGTTGTGAAAGGGTGAAACCTTAGCTGAGCTGTATTAGATGTCTTGGGAGCAAAGCAAGTTAGTTAGCTTGTATTGTAGTACTTTGGCGATGTTGCATCAATTTGAAACAAGACACAAGAGATGACGAAGCAGCCTACGTATATAAAATTATTCGAGAGAAGTTTACATGAAGTTGTTCTTTTAATATCTGATTGCGATACTTTGATCTTAATCAATTCTACTCTTTGACTTTTGCTTCCTCAATGGCTGGTAGTAGGTCTCACATTTTCGGAAATTACGTGATCAACCTCATAAAAGTCCACCAGGCTTTCAAGTCAAGCCAAGCCAAAGGAGCTGTAAAGACGCAACCCACAACACAACACAACACAGCTTATTATTATTATCAACATAATCATTACTCTTCTGCAACTTCAATATAAGCAGGCATTCGCCCGCAAGAGTGTGTTGGCTTTCACATATATATTCAAATCTTCATCGATCCATCATAAATAGTATATATCTCACTCACACTCTATTTGATTTTCACATTATAAGTCATTGAGTTGTGTTAGAAACAGTTGTTCATGTGCGACAGAGTGGATGCCAGTCTTAAAAGCGTTGTGGAATCCACTTGCATCGACCACATTTCTCGCAAAGTGAAGTTGTAGAAAAAGTCTTCTTTCTCCTTTTATTTTTTGTGCCTTTTTCTCTTTGGAAAATTTCATTATATATATAAACTTGAAGGGTGATGGAGCATGGTGAACTAATCAACTAAACCACATTACACACTTAAACGACATTGAATTGGGTAGAGAGTAGAGATATATTTGTTATCTCATACATAACATAATAAGTACCCTTTTTTTCTTCCTTTATAGACATGTTTTTTTGTGTGTGTAATTGATAGACAACGCAAGAAGTGTGAGAGTTTTGAATACAGGAAAAACTTCACGTGAAGAGAGAGATATGAAAAGTGATGATATACAAATGAGTACACGTAACGTAGGGTTATACACTTTTTCGTATGAATTTTAGGTGCATCTCCACTCCCCAACATTATCTGAACTAATTTCAAATAATGTTGAGATTTTAAATGGACTTTCCTCTCCGTATAAGAACATGTTGTCGACATCATATATATTGTCTATGTTTCATTGGAGAGGTCTTTAGGGGCTTGGTTTGCCTTTATAATTGAATGGTACGCGGCATGTGTGACCTTCACTGCTGTTGTTAGTAATGAATCAGAGAGAGTTGAAAGAGTTTTTTCCCACAAGTCTTGTCGTTTGGTTTTTCGGCTGCATTCTGTACTTGGCGACATTGCAGGTCGCCTTTGTTCCAACTTTACACAAGCAAATATTATGCCATAATTGCTTTTTCCTCGAGAAGTTGTGTTGGTCACAATTGCTTTCGAAATAATTAACCAGCAACTTAATGAAGATCAAACTTGGAAAGGCAAACCTTGTGTTATACAACAAATTGGACCCAGCAATTCATACAAAACCCCACACTAATTCAAAGTTCAAAACCAAGCCATTCATTATTTTCATTATTCATTTACGCCCCCACAAATAATCAAGTTCTTCATGAGGAAGCAAGCAAAGCAAAATGGAAGCAAAATCAAAAAAAGTTGAAAGCCGGTTGCTAAATGAGACCCACGTACTCAGTCCGAGAGAGAGAGAGAGAGAACAGACAACTAGGTCCCTCCCCCTAACTTTAATCTCTAATTCTGGGCTAAAAACAGACAACATGCAGCATCTTCTCCTTAATTCTCACACTCTTTTCTTTTTGTGTTTGGCTTTTTCTCATCGTGCTCCAATTATTCACCTGAATCTTATTTAGGCACTTCAAACTTGGTTAATTATAATTAAAACCCACCACACTCAATCTTTTTGCATTAAAACCCTTGATCAACATGATATATATTGAAAAACACTAATGCTCACGTCTCTTCCCATTTTAAGGATGTAGGTCAATGTTGTTTGTGTCTCTTCTTTGTTACAATCTCTCAATTTGTTTCCATTTTTTGCACGTTAAAGATATTTCCTTTGAAAATTAATGGCATTGTTTTGGAATCCATAATTGATGATATTAATCAAAGAAATTTTATAGCATTTCATTAGCAAGGCTACCTTTCAAGTTGGTATAACGTTTTCCCAATATTTTCAAATTAAAAAATGACTTTCAAACCTCACTTAATTTTTGGAATTATATGAAATTCTTACATACAACGAGTGTATATAACGTTTCTCTCGTGACAACTTATCAAGTGATCCGTATATAAAACCCAACAAGAAATGTTATATACACATTGTTTGCAAATATCTTCCCTATGCTAATCAAGAAGCAAAATTAGAAACCCAAAGATCACTCTTTTTTTCTTCTTATTAAATTTATAATTGGTTAATTTTTATTTATGAAAAAACAGATTTAAGAACCGAGACAGAAATCTAAATTGCCAAATTAATTGAGGCAGAATAGTGAATTCCCACAAGATTAGGGGCAGCAAAATAAAGTTGATTATTTAATTAAGCCCTATCATTCTGTCTGTTGTCTAGCCTCTGGCCTCTGCCTCTGCCTTCTGGCAATAGGCGTTGGGTTAAATATATCACAAATTAATTCAACCGCAAACCCAAGGCCACCAACAATTTCATTATAAACAAACAAACAAACAAACGAACAACCCCCAACCCCCAACGGCCAACGCCAACGCCAACGCCAACCCATCGTCCTCTCTGTTTTCCCCCAACTCTCACCGTCCCGTTCCGACCGTTCAAACCCTCCTCCTCGATGACCCGACAAAATTCACAGAACCAAAGAAGAACATAAAATATTCTTCAAATTTTTTATTTTTTTTCTTTATTTCAAATAAATAATTACGTAAAATAAAAATTAATATTAAAAAAAATCTCCAAAACACCATCACTCTCACTCTCTTCTTCACTCTACAACTAAGGTACATCATACACCCTCACTATCTTTTGCAGACCATTTTCTCTCTTTTCCCCTCATTCTCTCGCAGTTGCTTTGATTTCACATTTCAGAGTACTCTGCTGCTGTTCTCTCTCTTTCTCTCTCTCAAGGCTTGGGTTTCGGCATTATCATGTGAAACCCTAGCTTGCCTAGGGCTAGTTAGGGTTTTGGCGAGATCCGTGCAGAGCTACCAAGTGCACGCTTCGCAATGGGCAATTGTTGCAGATCTCCGGCCGCCGTCGCAAGGGAGGACGTGAAATCGAACTTTTCCGGCCACGATCACGGCCGGAGGGACTCCAGCGCCGGGAAGAAGGCTCCGACGACAGTGTTGACCGGCGTGCCCAAGGAGAACATCGAGGAGAAGTACTTGGTGGATCGAGAGCTCGGCCGCGGCGAGTTCGGCGTCACGTACCTCTGTATCGACCGCCACAGTCGTGAGCTCTTGGCCTGCAAGAGCATTTCGAAGCGGAAGCTCAGGACTGCAGTGGACATCGAGGATGTGAGGCGCGAAGTGGCGATTATGAAGCATTTGCCGAAGAATTCAAGCATCGTGAGCTTGAAGGAGGCTTGTGAGGACGAAAATGCCGTGCATTTGGTGATGGAGTTGTGCGAGGGCGGTGAGCTCTTCGATCGGATTGTGGCGAGGGGGCATTATACGGAGAGAGCTGCCGCGGCGGTCACCAGGACCATTGTTGAGGTCGTGCAGCTCTGTCACAAGCATGGAGTGATTCATAGGGACTTGAAGCCCGAGAACTTCTTGTTCGCGAACAAGAAGGAGAATTCGCCTCTCAAGGCCATTGATTTCGGCCTGTCTATATTCTTCAAGCCAGGTATGAATTTGAATTTAGGGTTTCTGATTTTGCAATGCTAATTGAAGCAATCTCTACTGTATATAGTAACTTAGAAAGTTTTGATTGTGACTACCTTGAAGACATAATTGGCTTACTATATTTGGCTCAAGTATGGATATATATTTTTTTAATCTTCAATGAATTCTATACTTTGTTTACCTTAATTGCCTGTAGTTACCCTGTACAGTACTCTCATTTTTGTTGTTTAATCTATTGCCCAATGCTATGCACTAATGGATGCTGATGTGGCTCTTACAGTTAGAAACGCCATATTTCAAGATTGCCATTGTTAAGTTGCAATCAAAGGTTTTGATGTGTACCGTAAGAATTCATTTGAGAGGAGGAGAGAGGGGGGGGAAGGTGGGGTGATGTATTGGTTGGTTTATGGGAGTGGGAGATGAAGGATGACTGCAGAATTCATGATTAAGAATGAACTTCTAATAATCCATGTAATCTTGTTATCCAAGTTGCATTGTTGCAATCAATTCTCCCTCTTATATTTTGCACTTCTCTTAGACCGCTCCTACCTTGTAGATTCCCCTTTGTTCAAGTAATGAAAAAGCTTGAAAAAGTTCTTTAAATAAGCTACCAGTGGAATAAAGTAACAGGCTAACAGCTTAACATACCACTAAATTGAGAAAAACATAATGTGATGATATTGATATGTTTAAAGGGATGGATACTCAAGCAACAGAACATGTAGTGTGGTTGAAGAGATAAGTTTTTCCTTTTTCTGATATGAAACAAAGAATTTACTACGTGGAAAGTCTATGAGTTACAACAATAATGTCCAACTATGAACAGGAAGTTGAAAAGAAATAGATTTTTCCTAATATCTATTGTGTGTGCTAAGTCTAGAAACTCTGAACTATTGTTACTGTTATTAAAAACTATAACATTGCAGGCATGAATTTTCAACTGTTTTTCGTAATTATGCTAATTTGGGTATATATTCTTGTCTTATGTATGTTATCAGATTATTAACTTTTCCGCATTCTAGGTGAGAGATTCTCAGAAATTGTTGGAAGTCCATATTACATGGCTCCTGAGGTTCTCAAGCGGAATTACGGGCCAGAAATAGATATATGGAGTGCAGGAGTTATACTCTATATTTTATTGTGTGGGGTTCCCCCTTTTTGGGCGGGTAATTATATCTCCCACTTGCTCCTCTCCCTTTTCTCTCCTCCTCCCCCTGCGGGATGGGAGCTTTCTCTGTTAAGAGGTTTCCATTTACCTTTTTGTACTTCTATGCAGAGTCTGAACAAGGGGTTGCACAGGCAATTCTCCGTGGACTGATAGATTTCAAACGTGATCCATGGCCCAATATTTCGGAGAGTGCCAAGAGTTTAGTTAGGCAAATGTTGGAGCCAGACCCAAAGCTACGATTGACTGCAAAGCAAGTGCTTGGTAATTTGCATCTCTTTGTGATAATCATATACTTTGTGATAGGGATCCATTGCACGTTGAAAATGTGGCAATTGAGCAAGCCCTTATTTATATTAAGAAGAGATTATGTTGAGGTTGCTATCTTGTATATATGATTTGAAATGTATTTCAAATATTGCGTTTCAACGAACTCTAGATAGGGATCTTGGTACATGAGAAAGAAATTTTGACATGTTAATAAGGTATGATACACACATGCACAAACAATGCATTGGCGTGAGTATCTACATTTCTGATCTTAACGGACATCGTGTGTATGGAAAATCTGTCAGTCTCCAAATATAGGACCACTGCTATGTACAGCTTTTGCCGTCCAACCATAAAATGTTGTTATATCTTGCTTCATTTATGTTATACCTGATCTGTGGTAATTTCTCTTTTTCCAGAGCATCCTTGGCTCCAAAATGCTAAGAAAGCTCCAAACATTCCCCTTGGAGATGTTGTCAAGTCAAGGCTTAAGCAGTTTTCAATGATGAACAGATTCAAAAGAAAAGCCCTGAGGGTTGGTTGACTGCTCTTACAAACTTTCTTATGCGTTTGCTGTTATGTAGTATGTTTCAATGCAAGGACTAATTTAAGTGGAACTTCAAACAGGTTATTGCGGATTTCTTTTCCATTGAGGAAGTTGAAGACATTAAGGAGATGTTTAAGAAGATAGACACTGATAATGATGGCATTGTTTCAATTGAAGAGTTAAAATCTGGACTTCGAAATTTTGGATCCCAGCTTGCAGAGTCTGAAGTTCAATTGCTTATTGAAGCTGTGAGTATTGCTTCATATTTTGCTTTCAACAGTACCTCTAGCGTGAGATCAACTATGACATAATCTATTACACATCAAACAGTTGAAATTGATGTTGGTCTTTTTATGATCCATAATCTTTTATTAGTTAGAGATGGTTCTCGATTGTTTACTTTAATTAGATGCGGACATGAGAGGGTGTTAAAGGGAATACGCATTGGTTAGATACCGTATTTGATATATATCAAATGAGCCTCCTAACCTGATGACTTAAGTTTTTTTGGCGTAGATATCGATTTATTACCTAGTTAACACATTCAACCTATACTGTAATACACTTGTAATTCTAAGGACAGTCCTAGGAAACAATTTTTTTCTTGTAGTACCTTGGGTGGACTAGCAATACTGTACAGATGCATTCTTAGGAATATGACTAACTCGTCCATAGTTCTGGTGGCTTAGAAAGTTATCCTTCATGGAGGTTGGTTCTAGATGCATTCCGAGGTTGTTTGATTGCAAGTAGCATAGGCACCTTTAGAAATGCACTGGTCTTCATGTGGACAACACCTTCTTAGGCACCTTTAACTTCAAGACATATCTTGTTTTTGTAATGCGTCTCTATTTCCTATTTCAGTTGCCCTTGTTCCTGGGTCACTCTTGAAAACTACTGAATGAGATAATTTCTCATGGTATATCAGTCTCTCCTGGTTTTAATTTAGTGAGTTTGTTGGTAACAGGTTGATACTAATGGGAAGGGAACCCTGGACTACGGAGAATTTATTGCTGTTTCCCTCCACCTACAGAGAATGGCCAACGATGAACATCTTCACAAGGCATTTTCCTACTTTGACAAAAATAGCAACGGCTACATTGAGCCAGACGAGCTCCGCGATGCGTTGATGGAAGATGGGGCAGATGATTGTACAGATGTAGCAAATGACATATTTCAAGAAGTGGACACAGACAAGGTGAGGACCCAAGGAAGAGTTTCCTATGACCCTAGGCTATGATATTTGAGATGACTAACTGATGTTTTTGTTTTATGGATGCAGGACGGGCTTATCAGCTATGACGAATTTGTCGCCATGATGAAAACTGGGACAGACTGGAGAAAGGCTTCTCGACATTACTCAAGAGGGAGATTCAACAGTCTAAGCATAAAGCTGATGAAGGATGGGTCCATAAATTTGGGGAATGAGTGAAACATAGACAAGTTCAGTCGTTGGATTATTGATACAAAAGAAGTATTGGGTCGTTTCTGGCGCATCATCTGCTTGCTTTCTTTTGTGATTATTGTTAGGGCCCCTTGATTTAGGATGGGGCTCCTTTTTGCTTGGGTGCCTGCCATACAAGGATCCTGGAGGGGGCCAGGAACGCTTATTTTGTCGCGGCGAGCATTAAATCGTGTAAAACACATGTTACCTCGTAGCTATGGCACAGCATGTATGGTTCTCTCCTAATCTTGTCCACTCCAACCTTCTTCTGTAGCTGTATTTTGCTTGATCATATTGGATTCGACTATGTCGTATTGTGTTATACTTTTCAAAGAAATATGAAGGTCTTCTTGTAGTGTGCTTCGATTAAAATGAGTTGTTGTTGGGCTTCTAGGCTTCTAATGCTTCTAATGCTTCTAGCTCCGTTTTTTTCCCCAATACAAAAGAAATGGGTATGTTTACAAGGTGATGGTATTGTTCTATACGTATAGTTGTATTTGAATTTGTATGCGAGGAAGAAACCCAAAAAAGAAGACAAGTGTTCTTCTTGACAGCTCTGTTCCAATAACTCCATGAATTTATCGTCTTATCAGGCGCAGTCAGGACAACAGTCGGTCTCTATCAAGATCATGGTGAAGCACAAGATGAAGACGCCAAATAGGCCCATCTCAATCAAATTATAATGCACTATTTTTTATCTTCTCCCAAATGGGCCAAACTATGCACTTTAATAAGTTTATTTTCACCATTATCTTCCACAGATAACCCCCAATTTATGGTTGGTTGGCAGCTATTGCTTTGCTGCTGGTGTATCCACCTTTTCTCATAAACAATAAAAATAAAAAACAGTGCAACTCGGATAGATTTCCACTTTGTGAAAGCTCCACAATCTCACTCCCATTGTCTTTGTTTATGTTTATATCCAGGTGAATTCATTTGAGCCACAACTGCTTTTGAAGTTATAGATGCTGTGCTGATTGATTTGGATGCCTTATAGTTAAACTCTCTCTTTTTCTTTTTTAATATGATAATTTATCTATAGAAAGTGTTAATCCCATGCTCATCAATTCATCAGAGGATCTCTTTGAAACCCCCAAAATTTATAAAATACTAGACAATTTAACATATCAGTTTAACTAGTTACGCTTCGATTCTTAGAGGCAGATGTAAGTTAGGTCAGATGGTTAATGTTGCATTAGGCTTATCTATTAAATTGAAATACTAGACAATTTGCTTAACAAAAAGAACTGATTGAGAATATAACCTAGCTACTTTCATCAATTATTGATAAAAGAATTCATCGAAAAAAAAAGGAGCTTCATGAGCTTAATGTTTCTCTATCATAATCTAGCCAGCATGACAAAAATACCATCACGTTTTAAAATAATTTATTGTTTTTTTGAGTTCTTTTTTTTTTGGTCAAAATTTTTATTTTGAGTTCACACCAACTTTTGTTGGAGTATGGCAACTCAATCAAAATCTCTGAATTAATCTTGTAATAAAATTAATGCGACGAATAGTCCCTGAAGGGGACACATACACCTCAGTGATGTATCCCCAAACTCCGCAGACAGGAAATGGAGAGTTTGAGTCATGACTGTCCTCCTCTTTAAATTAAAAAGAAAACATGGCGATAAGAACAGCATCTTCAAGCATCTTCATGGTTTCTTCCTACTTCCTTGTGTTTGCTGCAAACTTGAGAAAGATATATAAAAGTTTTCTACTTTAATTTGGTCAAATCAATTCCACTGGTGAACCAAAACTTAGCCAAGCAAAATGAACAAGTTTCTCATTTCCCATGCTTTGCTTTGCATCCTTGAATGGTCAAACTGGAAAAACACTAGTAATAAAATGGCCGGGACAAAAAGGAAAATGCACCTTCTTCCTTTACTTTTTGTCTAGTCCACAAAGTGCAGCATCACTTACAGGTAAAATTAGTGGACATGCAACCCCACAATGGTTTTTATTATATTTTATTTTTTAAAGTGATGCATAAACCATGCATTATCGTCATCATATGAACCATGCATAACTTTGTCTATTTTCACCTTCTTGTTTCTTGAAAAGATTATGTTAAAATCAACGCATGGAATTAATATATAATTATCATTAAAACAAATTAAGAGCAAATGGATTGATCGATGTTCTGTTTAGAGTGACAACTTTGTGGGTTTGAGTTGATCTCTCACAGCATGACATGTGCATGTAGGAAACAAGAAGGTGGGATTGTAGTTAAGAAATGTATACTGATGTGGGATTGTAAAACCTAATAACTAATAAGGATCGACATTCTGCTGGTGTTTGAGGATCGATTCACATTCTGTGAGATCAACTACGGCACAAGAGATTTCAATGATTCAGTTTGATTCCCATGTTGGGGGCCAGACAGAACAGTGGTGAAATCTATTACCAAGAAAGAATCTGTTTTTGTTAAACATGTTGCATTGTACTAAAGGTCTCCATGTTCTTGTAAATTATTTCTACAATCAGAACACGTCAACTCGATGCCATCAATTCGCAGTAAAAAATTTCACTTCGAAGAGAATTCGGTTCTGAAATCCCGGGATTAGGTTATAACTGAATCCTTTTTGAACCACATAATAGAAAGAGATTATTCGAACTTGAAAGCGGGTTAAATCAAGTCGGTGGAAGTTGTCTAATCGAGTATGCATTTTGTCTGTTACTCTTACATCATTGCAACGGTGATTGACATTTATTAATTGACTAATCACCTACATTTTCATGGCTCCCAAAGGGGTTGTGGTTTAGGGTGAAGCATACACACTGAGACCATCGGCGGATCCATTAATTAGGGTCCAGTGAAGGCACTTGCAATGTGAAGGTGCCAAATTGTTATGAAATTTTGTATTTGAATCGGAGCATGTCAGGGCAAGTTGTTTGATAAACTTCCTCAAAGAAGACTAAGGCAGGGCAAAGGGGGTGGTGGCTTGCTCTACTCCTCTTTTTTCTTTTTCTTTTTCTTTTTTTTGTCAACAGTAGAAAGGGGGAGGGGAATTTACTTACATACATTGGTGCTAAGTTATTTTGAACCTGAGATTATTTGTCTTAAGCCAAACATACTTTTCCACTGTGTTATGACCTCATTGACAGCCGGCTCTACTGCTCTACTTATATTATTCTTCTTGTTCTCTAGACTCAATATTCTCTATGTCGTGCAATAGAGGAATTAAGGAGAATGTGTAAAGTTTGTGTTACTAATTTGTGCATGGATATGTTTATATAATTTTTTTTTTTTTTTTTTGTGTGGTCTGAACCATGAGGTGGTCCTAGATGAGCCCCAACTATGGGTGGCACTTTTAAGCTTTAACCACAACCCAGACTAATCCCCGCTCACACCGGGTCGGCCCGTAAGAGGTAAAGTGCTGGCCAAAGTGGTGACTCCGTACAAGAGCAGGGATCGAACCCCTGACCTCTCTTAAGGAATGAGAGTGCCGAACCACTCACACCAACCACCTTGGTTTATATGATTATTTTTATATACATCTAAGAGTTGATTGATCTTCACTATTAGTAATAACTTGATAATAGTGTTTTCTTGCCAAAAAAAGAAAATTTATGGATCCACCGCTCACTGGACCAGAGACATGAAGCACGAGCATCTGGATGGGGCATGGGACATGGGACTTCACGTGAGAGAGTGCCTCCTACCATGTGATTGGATTGGATCATTGGAGGTTTGGCACGTGTCCCTTCCAATCCATCTGAATTCATCTCATACCCTCCAGATATTGCATGCCAATGTATAACCATTCATATATATATATATATATATATATAAATGTTTGTCCGAAAAAATACAAGAAAAGAATTGTGAAACCCAAAAAGGCAATGTTTATTTGGCGTCAATAAAGCTCATCAAAAGCTCAATTTCAGGTGCTAAAAACAATTTGGATGCTGTTTTTGTGTGTACTGGTTTAAGTCTAGTCTAGCTCTAGAAGCTGTGCTCTTTGCCCGACATGTCTTTGAAAAATCTCTTCTGCATGTGAAAATATCTTCCTATCCAACATTTTATATGTAATCTGCACCAAGAAAAAGAAGCCACATTTAATTTTTGACTTGATCAACAACAGGTATACATTCTCATTCATGAATCTTGTATATATATTGAAACTAAGAGCAAGAAGCTCAAGTTATGTATTCAAATATTATTATGATTTATCTAAAATTCTTTTGTGAGTACTTTGAATTTAAATTTGATATTGTTACAACATTGTGTTTGGAACACCTGTGATCTTCCTTCAGCGGTAAATTCTCCTAAAATCATGCATGAAGACATTGTTGGTTGTATAACGAAGTGAAAGAATGGTTCATCAAGGCTGACTCAAGATTCTAGAAGTTGTTGAAGATCATGGGGGAATATAAATCAGGGGGAGCATCCCAGTTCTACTACATACAAGACATATGCGTATTGTACTCTTTTTCTCTTCGACTAGATTTTTGTCTCATTGGATTTTTCCTAGCAAGGTTTTAACGAGGCAAAATAAGCGCATCCAACACTATATCAATGATCCAGAAGAATGTTTCACTCTTTTTCCCTTTGCTTTGGTTTTGTCCCACTGATTTTTCAAAGCAAGGTTTTTAATGAGGCAATAATGTCATTGTATAGTGGACATCCAAGGGGGAGTGTTATAAGTCCATGGAATGTGGATGACCACCATAATATCCATTACCTCCACCCTTTATTGCTTTGTAACCTATGCCCTTATTATTGTAATTAGTAGGTATAAGTTGTGGGTTAAATACCTCTATTGTAAGCCTATAAATAGGCGCTTATCAAAGATGAATAACAGATGTTGATACAAGGTTAGAGAACAAATTCTTGTTTTTCCCTTCCTCATATTTCTCTCTACATTTTCCCTCTAGTTTTATAACAATATATGTTTGTTCGAAAAATACAAGAAAAGAATTGTGAAAACCAAAGAGGCAATGTTTATTTGGCGTCAAAAAAGCTCATCAAAAGCTCAATTTCAAGTGCTAAAAACAAATTGGATGCTGTTTTTGGGTGCACTGGTTTAAGTCTAGTCTATCTAGAAGCTGTGCTCTTTGCCAGATATGTCTTTGAAAAACTTCTTCTGCTTGTGAAAATATCTTCCAATCCAACATTTTATATGTAATTTGCACAGCCACATATTCAATTTTTGACTTGATCAACAACATGTATACATTCTCATTCAAGAATCTTGTATATATATTGACACTAAGAGCCCGAATCTCAAGTTATGTACTCAAATATGATTATGATTGATCTAAAATTCTTTTGTGAGTACTTTGACTTTAAATTTGATATTGTTACAACATTGTGTTTGGAACACCTGTGATCTTCCTTCATCGGTAAATTCTCCTAAAATCATGCATGAAGACATTGTTGCTTGTATAATGAAAATGAAAGAATGGTTCATCAAGGCTGATGTAAGCAAAGAATGGTTCATCAAGGCTGACTCAAGATTCTAGAAGTTGTTGAAGATCATGGGGTAATATAAATCAAGGGGAGCATCCCAGTTCTACTACATATAGGACATATGCGTATTGTACTCTTTTTCTTTTCGACTAGATTTTTGTCCCATTGGATTTTTCCAAGCAAGGTTTCAACGAGACAGAATAAGCGCGTCCAACACTAAATCAATGATCCAGAAGAATGTTGCACTCTTTTTCCTTTTGCTTCGGTTTTGTCCCACTGAATTTTCAAAGCAAGGTTTTTAATGAGGCAATAATGTCATTGTATGGTAGACATCAAAGGGGGAGTGTTATACATCCATGGAATGTGAATGACCACCATAATATCCATTACCTCCACCCTTTATTGCTTTGTAACCTATGCCCTTATTATTGTAATTAGTAGGTATAAGTTGTGGGTTAAATACCTCTATTGTAAGCCTATAAATAGGCGCTTATCAGAGATGAATAACAACAGATGTTAATACAAGGTCAGAGAACAAATTCTCGTTTTTCCCTTCCTCATATTTCTCTCTACATTTTCCCTCTAGTTTTATAACAATATATGTTTGTCCGATAAAATACAAGTAAAGAATTGTGAAACCCAAAAATGCAATGTTTATTTGGCGTCAAAAAAGCTCATCAAAAGCTCAATTTCAGGTGCTAAAAACAAACTGGATGCTGTTTTTGTGTGTACTGGTTCAAGTCTAGTCTAGCTAGAAGCTGTGCTCTTTGCCCGACATGTCTTTGAAAAATCTCTTTTGCATGTGAAAATATCTTCCTATCCAACATTGTAAATGTAATCTGCATTCAATTTTTGACTTGATCAACAATACGTACATTCTCATTCATGAATCTTGTATGTATGGTAAGGGGCAAAGTTGTACTTTAAGCATGTCGTTCTCAATCAACAGATAACTATCATATAATATATGTTCAAAACCAGAGGGATTAAGCAAAGGACGAAAATTATAGGCATACCATAATATTCAAAACCAGGACTTTAGATGGAAAGTGATTGATTCTGATTAGCAGATTATGATGAATTTCATCACGTGCCCAAAGAAGAATCGCTTCATTATTGGTTTATATAGCGCTGATTTATCCTATAATTATGTCTTTTTTATTTGAGTTATATATTTAAAACAAGAACCACATAACATGTGTTTGATTTTTTTTCCAAAGAACATTTCTCTAATTCATAATAGAGTTCAAGTTGACTTAAACCCTTATATTAATTATGAATTAGGAAAAACTCAACACATGAAGTTTAAAGTTGTCTAATTTCATTATCAACATCTGTCGTGATCTTCAACAGCACGTTTTATCGCTTGATCTTGCCCTGCCTTAAGCTCTGCAAGATATATATAAGATCAAAGTGTGTGGTGGTCACCGTTGTTGTTCAGAAGTCCACCTCCACACAATTACACTGACCCTATATGTGTTTTTTTTTCCGACCACTCTTTCAACCTGCTTAAAGAATAACTTATCAAAAAGGTTGGCAGCTCAGGGAAAAATATATATATATATAGGTTTTTTTTATTATTTTAAACCTACATAACCTACCCTAGTTTGATGTCATCTTACGATTTTCCAAAAATGGCGGAACTTAGTATATACCACCAAAACTATAGCTAGCTACGTGTTCATATACTTTGCAGTTCAACTACTTAAATAATAAATTATAGAGGCCGAGGAATATTACAGTGGAAATCAATAACTTGAGCTTCAATCGATAGCTACATCAAAAGTCATTAGTAAATTCAAGGAGAACACATGTATGTATTGTGGAGATATATATATACAGTCCCCTTCTATTGAGAGATTCTTCAAATAATTTTATTTGAGGGACACCCTTTAGGGTACCCTACGAATTTTTTTTCAACGATCCAAACCATCTATTTTTCACATCTTCATTCCAGGATCATCCTTGCAAAAATTCATGCAAATTGAAAATCACTAAGGCATCTAATTGAGACCAACAAAATCAATGAACATGGTACTTTAAGAAAATACTCAAATTTCAATAATTTAATTGAGTGGTCAAATGATATCGGATTTAAGTGATTTTTTTGTAGATATGATCTTTAAATGAATATCTACAAAATAAACGGTTTGGATTAGTGAAATACAACACAGAGTGGGCTCAAATAAGCTTATTTGATAGATCATTCAATGGAAGCTATATTCTTAGAAAATATTAGAAACCCTTCACGTTATAACATAAAAAAATAAAAATGAAAAAAAACAAATTTATAATTTCACTGCGCGTGTCCTTGCAAATAAAATATAAAACTAGGTTAGGAGACTAGGAGCCCCACCACTTTTAAACTGCCAACTCTTTTAAATATGGTTTGGTGAAACAAAACCTACCCATAAACAAAGATTACGAGTTTTTTTAAAGATTATAAAAGCATTTTATGATGAGATTGTCAATGAAAAACTTCCAATTATACTCCTACCACCACCCTTCTAGTTTTGTTTTTTATATTTTTTTAATGGCATCTCTATCACACCAAAAGATAAAATAAAATGAAAAGGTCTTCGGGGACATCCGATTCTGGAAGGCCAAGGTGATATGGGCAGACTGATCTCATCATCTCCATAATGTCACACATTTTCTTTTCGAATTTCCCACGTGATGCAAATGATGTCGGCCAAAACATTATCTTTGGAGACTTGTACTCCTCTCTACATATTCTAATATTAATGTACTGTAAAGTAGCGGTCGATACTCGATTGACATTGATATATTCTCAGAACCCTAGGTAACGTTGCATTTGCTGCAGCCGGAATTGCATTCCTCCACGGAAGCTTAGGGCAAACAAACCCAGCCACAACCAGTTGTGTAAATTATATTCGTGACTCAATTAGCAACAAATGTGTTTTGGAAAAAGAAAAGAAAAAAACAAAAAAGATATTTGACACTGACTTTGATGATGATCACATTCACATGCATGAGTAATGATTTATAGTGTTGATTTGATTTGATTCGCGGATGGATTTTTAATTATTTTGATCCCAATTAAGTTCCAATTTCATGAATAAATTTTATTCCCCATTCGATTGAAAAAGACAAAAAGAAAGAGGAAGGAAATATTATTATTATTAATCAGAAAACCCAATTTTTTATTTTTCACTTTTCCAGAACAATGAAGTTTCGATGACTTTTCTCGTCCTTTTTCTTTTGGTCAAATTGGTAAAGGCAAAAAATGCGTAAATGATTTGTAGCTTGCTATGCAATGCAAGTGGAAGACAATCCACGTGACCCAGAGAAAATAAGGCAGACAAGATATAGTAGGGTTACATTGTACATACACTTCAAAAATTTATAGTTTATTTTTGCTCACCATTTTAACTAAAGGTATATTTTTATCACTCTTCTTAACATTTGATACATGTTTATGAGCATAACCCTAACTATTTACGTTGTATTTATAGAACCATGCCCATATACGCATGTTAAATATTGAAAAGGATTGTGATGATGACATATATTGGGTTAAAGTAATGAGAAAAATGCTCCCCGACATATATTAGCAAATTGAATTAACTTGGGTAGCTGATGGGCTACGATTTGAAAGGCCCCTCAATTACTTGTTCTAATGTAAGATAATAAGAATTTGCCAGTTTTGGTAGGTCTTAAGAGAGGTAATGTACCGAGGTTCCTATTCCAGCCATATATGGAGCTCTAAATAAGTGGTGACATTATAGCAACGTGAGAGCAAGCAAAAAGAAAATGGAATTTGGACATGTCTTGTCTTGTCTTGTCTACTTGTTTTATCGATCTAGTAGTGCAACTGCAGAATTGGTCCACAAATGAATAGCAGAGTCTGTGGAGGATATTCATTTGCTGTCAGCTATAAGATCAGCCAGAAGAAAATCGATACAAAAGTTGATCTCAAAAAAGAAACAACAAAAAGTAAATAAGAACAGTAATGTTGAAGAAAATTAATTATTTTTTATTTAAATTTGATGATAATTTAATGATATGACAAATAATGTGACGACATTAGTTGACAAAAAAAAGTATGATGCAAAAGTAGTAATAATCGATAAGTTTTTTGAGTAAGGAGGAATGAGCTAATGACACATAACACCTCATGCTATTATAATTTGGGAATTAAAATTATACATAATTGTAAAATTTAGGAAAGGGACTGCTCAGCATAAATCAATAAAGTTGTAGAGAAATATCACTGTGGGAGGTACAAAGACAAAGATAGGTGGATTGATAGAAGCTCAGCCACAAGCCCCTTGTAGTTTTTTTTAATGATATATATATATATATGATGGACCTGCCGTCTTGCTACTTGCTTACCTCTCAAAAAGCGATAGGGCATATATAATAATAATACAGTTCAACTCCATACACATGAAGCATGGACCTTAACTAATATTCATCTACATCAAAATTAAACATTAATAACCCAATTGCTCTTTATATACATACCTCTCTCTATCTTTACGTAAATATTGCCTAGTCAAATAGATCATAGTCGAGAAAATTTATCTTTATGTAAATATTACCTTGTCAAATAGATCATAGTCGAGAAAATTCATCTTTATGTAAATATTACCTGTCAAACAGATCATAGTCGAGAAAATTCATACCGCATCCGAATCTACTTATATTTTACAACTACCAAATTATTTATGTATTTTTATTTAAAATATGGTGATGAGAAAATCAAGTTGCTCACGGCGCCGAAACTAGATATAGCTAGCTAGCTCTCAGCCCCCACCCCCACCCCCACACCCCCCCTCCACTTCTTTATATAAACCTCCAAACTCCTCCTCTCACTCTCGCATTGCAGCTATTGCAGAGATATTGCAGCTACAAATATATCTCATCACTTTAACATATTATTATAAGTTTTAACAAAGAAAAAAAACAAAAACAATGAATTGCTTGCAGTCTTCTTGGCCTGAGCCTATCGTTCGAGTCCAGTCCCTGGCAGAAAGCGGCATAACCACAATCCCGGACCTCTACATCAAACCCCCCGCCAAACGACCCTCTCTTCTTCCCGAAAACTGCAACCAAGCTGACGTGGAAGTCAACATCCCGGTCATTGACCTCCAGAACCTGCTGAACCAGGAGGAGAGCCTGCGCCAACCGACGCTGCGTTCGATCTCGAGCGCCTGCAGGGAGTGGGGGTTTTTTCAGGTGGTGAACCACGGGGTGAGCGAGGAGCTGATGAGGCGGGCGAGGGACACATGGCGCGAGTTTTTCGGGCTGCCGCTGGATGTGAAGCAGGAGTATTCGAACAAGCCGAGTACGTACGAAGGGTACGGGAGTCGGCTGGGGGTTGAGAAGGGGGCTATTTTGGACTGGAGCGACTATTACTTTCTCCATTATATGCCCGCCTCCCTCAGAAACCATAGCAGGTGGCCTGCCCTCCCATCTTCATGCAGGTAAATTTATATTTATTTATTTATATTTATTATTATAATAATTTTACTAGGGAGGCATGTTTTTCATTGAAAACGTGCTTTTATGACTTTTTCATTGCGTATAGAATGTTGTTATTTATGTATATTCAACTCTTCCTGTGGTGACTATATATGATTTTTTTCATTATGAAAGAAACGTTATGTACACACACAAATGATCCAGTATGAATATCATTAATTACGATCAAACTTACTTGAAGCGGCTTACAATTCTTGCATATATGATATATATATATATATATATATAAATTGCTTTTTGTCTAGACAGTTGTCTATTTGTCTTTTGGTTGTCTTATTGCTGGGGGGGCAGGAAGACACTGATGAAACTTTGAGCTTCAAAATTGCACTTTAACATCTTAGTACAAAAAGATATGCAAATTGATGAAGTTTAGATACTCTTTTTCTTAAAATAGTAAATCTCTTAAGTGTTGTTTTCATTTTTTAGAATATCCTCAATATTTTCTAATAAAAAGCTTTTTCTTTGTGAGTATCAAAGTTAAAAAGAATTTAGGGATTTTATGTAAAGTAGTCTTGTGTTCCAAACTTGTGATAACGAATGCCACAAAAGAGAAATCTCTTGTTATTTCCAAACCCTTGATATGGATAATTTGTAGCTTAGTGCTCTGAGTCTTTTATAATGGATCTACCAAATTAAGTTAATTGCATGCCTAAAAGCACTAAGTGGGCAATTTCCTAAAAAGCAGATCTAGGCCTCCTTTGGCCCTTTCATTTCGTCCTTCACCATCAAGTCTGTCGATGCCCAACACAAGGATTTAGAGCCACAATAAGCACATCCAAATAGCACTTCAAAAGTGCTTTCAAAATTAGAACAGTCCCCTCAAAGTAAATATCAACTTATAATTTGCTGTCTGTTGATTTTTGTAGGAAACTGATTGAAGAATACAGTGAGGCAACTGTAAGACTATGTGGAACACTGATGAAGCTCCTGTCACAAAACCTTGGGCTAGAGGAAGACCAGCTTCTCAATGCATTTGGAGGAGAAGAAAACATTGGGGCATGTTTGAGGGTCAACTTCTACCCAAAATGCCCCCAGCCAGACCTAACCCTTGGCCTCTCAGAACACTCTGACCCAGGTGGCTTGACCCTTCTTTTGCCTGATGAAAATGTGGCTGGGCTTCAAGTGCGCAAAGGGCAGAGTTGGGTTACAGTGAAACCAGTTCCAAATGCCTTCATTGTGAATATTGGAGACCAAATGCAGGTGCTGAGCAATGCAATTTACAAGAGCGTGGAGCACAGAGTGATTGTAAATTCAGTCAAAGACAGGGTCTCTTTGGCCTTGTTTTATAACCCAAAGAGTGATTTGTTGATCCAACCTGTCAAGAAGCTTGTCACAAAGGACCGTCCTGCCCTTTATGCACCCATGACATATGATCAATATCGACTTTTCATTAGGACGAAGGGGCCTTGTGGCAAGGCACAAGTTGAATCGTTAAAATCCTATGAATAATAATATTTAATTTCTCTGTCTTTTATTAGAATATATATATATATAATATGGTGGTTGTTGTTGCACCGAGAATGATCCTGTAATTTGTTGTAGACTTCCACAATATAATAATATCTACTCTTATGTTATTGCATTCGAGAAATAGAGTTAGTAATTTTCTAATATAACTGTGATATCGCAACGTGTTATTATTATGACACTCATATGTAATTTACGTGAATAAGTCACATAGCAGTATTTTGATTGTATAATGCGGAATTATCCCATTTTTTCGATATCATGATATCATGTTGGGGTTATTTCCAATATTAGTTGAAAACTAGTAAGCTAGTGATATATGTTGTTGGAAAAATTGAGAAGGAAAACAAACTTATGTACCTAACTTGCTCTGATAGTGCTCTCTTTGCTTGACTTACCGACTCTCAAACACACAAGTGGACCAGCAAGCACCATGTATATATATTCTCAATCAATGTATTCCTAGTGGTCCAATTGTTTAAGTAATAATGTTGTGGAATTACTTTTTGGAGAAGAAAATGAGGACCAAAAAATAAGCATAAGTTTCATGTTGTTTCAATTCATCAGAAACCCTCAAAATTAAGTGGAGAACAATGGGATGGAGGAATGCAATCATTTAGATAAGATTGAAATTAGTGTGGCTGTAAATGAAATATAAAAGCAAGCACAAGACAAGAGCTTTGGCAGTGGCAAGGCAGCAGAAATCTTCTTCCTCTAATTGTAAAGAAATGCAAAACGTAAGAGAGAGAGAGAGAGAGAGAGAGAGAGAGAGGGCAGAGTCGTCATATTATTATATATATATAGACGCACGTTTGTTTAATGCTTTTAATTGGAAAGTTTGATTTGTACAACTTTTTTGACCTGGTCATCACTAAATAAATATCCCACTTTTTTGGTGCACCATCTATCATCTAACGCATGCATGTGTTAGGCAACAAACTTTTACACAATGCCGAATACATTCGTTTGTCCCCATTAAAAACCAATAATTAGGATGTTGTTATCCATACATTGATTCACTAGTTGATGTATAGACTACTTTTTCGGGTCATATCATTACGTACATGTCATAATACGTGTATTTATTAATGTTATACTTTAGTTCCATGCAAGATCGATTCAAACATTCAATAATATTATAATACGTATATTGATAAAATCACGTGACAATATGATAGTTATATACAAAATTTCGAAAACAAACAACCATCTTCTGGGTAGAGGTGGAGCCTTCACTCCCTCTCTACATTCTAGAAGTAGGGGGTTTTATATTTTTTTTGGTGGTCAAATTTAAGAAACTTTTTAATCCCTTCTTCTGTCTTTTCCAACATGTGTGGAGCCCAAATTTACTAAGGGGATGGGCCAACCTACGTTCAACCCAAAATTAAGCAGTTCAAAGATAGCTCAGCTATTTCGGGCCATAACACCGTAGCTCAAAGCTTGCCCATTTGCCCAACAAGTAGAAGCAATAGTCTTTAAGCCTTCGTCCAACATACGCATATTCACAATTTATGGACGAGTTGTATTCGTTTATAAATTCATATGGTAAAGTAAAATTATTGAGTCTAATATTGCCCAAGAACAAAAATGTATCAGGCAAATCAATAAGGCTAAGGGCTCGTTTAGAAGTGATTCTTGATAGGCCAATAATCACTTTTATGATTTTAAGTGATTTTATGGAGAATCAAACAGAATGTGCTTCTTCTCAGTAATTATGTAGAGAAGTAATTCTTCATACAAGTGATTATTGACATGTCCATAATTACTCCCAAATGAATCCTATAATATTGACCAGTGAGTAGGGAGGTAAACATATAAAAGAAGAACAGATTTTTAATCTCTTTAATATTACAATACCATGGTCAATCAAAACAAGAAGCCAAAAAAATACAATACCATGTAGTGTGTTAGTTTATTTCAGAAACAAACCCAGCATTATTTGCTCACTAAACCCCAAATGAAATCTTTATTTTACATGTTCTAATTCACCCATTGGCACTAGTGAAAGTGTTGCACAAGATCATGCTAATCATTTTATTAGGAAACATCTTTAACTACTTCTGTATATATACTAAAAATATGATATGGATATTTTGATTGCTTCCACAAACTTCCAAGTAGAGCAGAGAAATAAATGGAAGCAACAAAATCAAAATATCCCATTTGTTGCAGCAAACAAACTATATCTATGCACTCATAGAAAGAAAAAAATACTTATAGAAAGCAGGTGGGCACCAAGGGAGATGAGCAGGCTGCAAGGTTCCAAGGAAAGTTCAGAGGGTCCTCATGAGGGAGAAGCAAGCTGGGGCTTTGATTATACCACTCTGAATTGAGTGCTAGCTCGCAGACCTCGTCATTTTGATGATGTAGCCTAAGCCTCTTCTGAGCTTGGAATTGTTCTGCAGAGGATTGTATTTCAATCTTGTCAGCCTCTGAGTCAGAACAAAACTCCTTTGCATTTGATTCTGAGTCTTCACAAAGTGAAGGCAGCGATGTCCGAGGCAACGGTACTTTGCTGGGTTTTGTAATTAAGATCGGACGGTTCTTGTTGTTGTTATGGCGTTCTGCTGAAAATATGTCAAGGAACCTTGCTTGGGCTTCAATTTTATGTTTCAGAATCTTTTGCACCTTAAAATTAATAACCCACAAAAAAAAAAAACATATTAGTAATTGAGTGAACATGTTAATTTTTTGTATTTATAGATTTATAGATTATACATATATATATACCTCATTTTGATCACTCAGTCTCCTCTGTACTTGTATCTGCATAATTTTTAAGGCTTCATTGAGCTGAGCACCACTGGAAGGTGTTGAAAACACACAGCAGGGTGGAAATTAAATAGTTAAGCCTGTGATTAATTGGTATAACAAACAGCATATAATTGTTACTTGTAGTTCAAGCTAGTGAGTGGGGACATGATTACTTACGACGTTGCACCGAAATTAGGCAGCATTTCTGAAATGTTTTTCTTCTGAAGTTTGCCTTCTGTGGAAAACGAAACAACACCAGAGAACATTTAAGCAGTAATTAGTAAGTATGGTAAAGAAAATGTACCAAACTTTTTAAGGGAAAAATATAGTATCAAGTAAACTTACTACTGGTCGACTCTGGAATGAACTTTGATATCCTGTACTTCTGAAAATTTAAAAAAATTTAAAACAAAATCAGCGACTTCTCCGAAATTAAGGCTTAAAATTGAAAAGTTTTAGTTTAACCTAGGCAGATTAAGAACACATAAGAGAAAGAGAAGGATAGAGAACCTGCAAATGGCTTTTGATATGGTAGATGGTCAGTCCAGAAACGCTCATAGCCTTCAAGATGCCCTTTGGTGTTGCCCCTATAAATTAAGCAAACAGATTATATAAACATAAGGCTCAATGACCTAATATGCATGCACATAACATACAATTAAATTGGACCAACTTCAGATTTAGACTTAATTATAGTAACTTACTATCAGGGCCACCAAGCTTAGTGACTGCCTCTACGAACCTATCATGTAGCTCTTGCGTCCAGCGCAGGCGCTCCCTCCCTGCAGAGCTATCTGATCGACTCGGACCCATTTCAAATTCGACCGGTATCAGAGCAGCCCCAAGCATTGCTCAAAGAGATGGAGGAAGATTATAGACAGAGGGAGCAGCACATAAAACAGTTGCGGACAAAAACAAAACTTAGCTGATCATCGATGTGAACTAAGTGATGTGCTACGTTTGGATGTAATATATGCCTTAGGCTGTCTCTAAATGTCGGATTAAACTAAGAATGAGCAGAGTCCAAATCATTTCAAACTTAGTTTTCCTTTTTTTTCCTCAAACCTTTCTTAATTAGTCAAATATTTCAACTTGGTTTCTTGTTTGCTGTGTTGTGTCCGGAAGTAAACGTCTCTTGGTCAAAACTCAAAACCTTATTCACCAGGAAAATAGAAGGGCAACTTGCCCGAAATTGTATCTGCCCTGTTGTCACATTTGTAATTCTTTTTTTCTTTTTCTAATAAAAAAGAAAAAGAAAATCAATGTTGCACAAAATGGTTTTATACACATAAGATGAAGTTGTGCAAATGATATGTATCGATGAAAATAAAATCAAGAATAAACATGTCGACATCCCAACAAAGTCAACCCCACCACCAACTCAGAAATCAGATCTGGGAGGGCCCATGTATGAGCAATGAATCCTTTTTTTCTGTTTTTTTTGGGTCCCAAGTATGAGTAACGGATCTAAACCTAGTAAAACTACACTCAGTTCGACAACGTTGTTCATATTTTATGAAGCTATGGTATACAAACATAAGTGAATTAATAAATTATGCAACGGTCACACCGAAATTCCCACATACGCATTAGAAACTGAAAAGATTTTCTCGGATTTGCCAACCCTGTCGTAGACTTCTCTAGACTTGAAAGCGAAAATCAATTCAGTATTAAACATACCACTTTGTTTATCAAGATAATTATAATTTTTCAATTTATAGTATACTTAACACGAAACATAACAATAACACTAACAAGAAGCAAATATTCTTCATACATTTGTCGTAAATTAATAACTGGAAGATAATATAAAAGCCGAGGCAACATTTGATGGGGAAGAAGGCAGGCTTCAACCCCTCTGAAAAAGCATCTATTATGAACAAACATCACAACAACAAATGCATTACATTAAATAGTGACATTCCTATACTACTTTTGTCAGCCACTGAGACGACGAGCTATCTGCCTTTCCTACCCCGGAAGGTTTGAGGTTGAGTGATCACTACTGCCTGCCCCTTTTCAAGCTGCAAGATGGGCATTTGTATTGCTTGATGTTCTCAGCCTTGGCAGGTGTTATCTTCACGCATTTTCCATGGAACCATCTCTCACAGATGTCACAGCCGATCCAAAATTCATCTGCGTTGTAATTACCGCCGCAGCTCCCACAGAGAGTTTCACTATGTTCATCATCCTCCTCCTCGAAACTCTCGTCTGGAAGCTTAGGATTGCTTTTCACAATTCCATCGCTGGATCTCTACAGAAAAGAGGAACCAGTTAACGGCCACAGAACAAATATGTATTCCAACATCAGCAGTTTGTTTCAAGATATATCTCCAAACAAGATGGGGAAACAAAGCGCAAAGTTTCCGAACCAACTGAGAACCTTAAAGGAGAACACGAAATCTAAAGGGAAAATTAAAAAAAACAAGAAATTGATCCATCTGACCTTTGTGCTGCCTCGAGATTTGCTTCCACTATCCACACTGGGCTTTTCTTTAACGGGTTTCCTTTCCGTCACAACTTCAAAGACAGTAGGCAGATCATTGATCAAAC
Organism: Prunus avium; assembly: GCF_002207925.1. The sequence goes on from NW_018922707.1 coordinate 89,418, forward strand.
TAAAGAGGCGTTTCCTGTCATTATACAGAACAAGTCCTGATGAATAAAACCACTGAATCTCAAGCAAGGCTATGCTACAATGCAGTTCCCCTATGTCAAGCAATGGTGTCTTGGTGCAAATTGCAGAAAAAGGGACCAAGTGCTCAAAATTCTTCAAAGACGTAATGGGCATTTTTAGTTTCATTTCTAGTTTGATAATGGTAAGCGGGACAATGAAGAATTGACATGTAAACTAATGGATTTCTATCACAAAATCTATGATTTCAATCTTACACTATCATCAAGGGAGATGGCTAGCACTTAAACCAAATTCTCCACTCATGTTGGTATTGTGCATCAGGCATTATATGAAACACGAAACCCAAATCCTGACGGAATACTCTTACTGATCACGTGTCTCCTACAGTGTCTACTGATAAATCTTATGCTAGTTTGTTAATCTTATGTAATCAGACTGATTGTATAAAAGCATCTGAACAAAGGCTAATATTAGCAATGAATAGAAACAGAGAATTTCCTTGTTCCCAATTTCTCTCTTAGTTCTCTCCCTATCTTCAACCTAATCTGAATTCGTTCAATTTCAGTTGAGCATCTAGACATTTTAAATCAACAACAGAGAACTAGGGATACTACCACACTATCTACATCACACGTGCAGCAACAACAGTAAAACATTGTATACCTCTCATTGCGGTTAAGGCGTGCTCCAAAATAGAAAGCCACAGAAAGCAGCCAAGAATCACTGTGAACAGCAACCAGAGAAAGCCAGTCCTTGCGGTTCATACCATCTCTTGCAAAATTGATCCCAAGTGCTGGCTCCGGAAGCTCGGGTGGGACTTCTTCTGCCGGAAGTGTCACTTCCCAGTTTTCATTTGGATGCCCATACAGACACAAATTCTCCTTATCTATACCAATGGGAGTTAAAAACAAAAATCATAAGTTGTGCCTTCAAAGAAGTAGGGAAATTGTTTTGAACTTCCACTACAATGAAATTATTTACTACAGTTAAGGTCCAACGCAGTTTCAAACTTTCAATTGTAGCAAGCAATTCATTTGAAGTAAAATTAAGATTTAGCAGAATCAAACAACGGACGATGTATACCAATTTATTTTCCTATTTTCGCATATTCTCAGTGTTTAGGGGAACATATACAAGTTGTCTTCCGATAACACATATACATAAAATTAACAAAATAAATCAATTAAAAAATTTAGAAAGCAAGCAAACGAAAAAAATAAGTCTGATCTACAATTTGGCATTACCTGGATCGCAGAGTCCGTAGAATTCATCGACATCTGTGAGAAAACAATTACACCAAAAAAAAGTCAGAGATTCTCAAAACCGAAAAAAAGAGAGAGAAAGAGAGGGAGAGAGAGATTAGAGTACCGTAAGTTAAAGCACGGACAACAGCAGTTCTTCGAGCACTGTAATCTTTGAAGATCTCCTCCACGTTTCGCGGACTCGAGGCCATTTCCATGGGATCTAAAACGACGCGTTTCGGAGGGAATCGGGAATTTAGTGTAAGGGATTGAGTCTGCGGAGCGAGTTCGAATTACAGAAAGCCAAGGGACAGAGCATGAAGACAGATCGAAAGAAGAAGATGCATGTAAACGTGGGAGAAGAGAGAGAGAGAGAAGAAGAAAGACAAAGAAGAGAGGAAAGAAGAGAGGGTGTTTAGGTCGTGGATACTTGATAAAGCCACTCCTCCAGTCCCCCAACCCAACAACGGTGAGAGAGAATCTAAAATATTACTTCTATTCTAATTTACCGACGGGTCTTATATGTATAGAAATTGCTATTCGCACGAGAATATTATATCAATTTCAATTAGATGCCTCTAACTTATTGTTATTTTCATATTGGCCCCATATTCCTCTGTTTTTTTTTTCTTTTTGTTTGGTTTAAGGTCAATGTTGGAACACTCACAAGTCATTTAGATTCATTTTGTAATTTTTATACAAACTGAAGATCTATGTCCACTTTGTTATCAACATGAGACAATCTTATGGTGAACTTCGAATTCAATATGTTTAAACTCAAAACTAACTTGTAACTGAGTCACATTGTAAATTTTTATGATCGTGTTGAATACTAATTAATCTTAACGCTTCAAGTCAAAATTAAAACTTCATTTTCGGTTTAAGCTCAAAGTTGGAGCAATTGCAATTTAGACTTATTTTATACAAATTGAAGTACCACTTTGTCACTAATACAAGTCCTTAAGCTATACTTCAAATATTGAAAGCTATTTTGCCTTTGGTTGAGCGTTGACTGTGTGAAAGATCAAGTCCAATTTTTAATTTGACTATTTGAGACCCTTTTTTTTTGGTCAATTGAATTTCATAGAAACCTCAGAAACAGGGGCAACGAAAAACAAAGGGAAAGTAAACACACCATAAACGAAACCAAGGTGGAAACAGGGCCACATATAACACACTAGGAACTCAGACACAGCAAACCTGTTTCCCACAAAAAAATCAAAAGGTTGGAGGAGGGCAAGGCAGACCGTCAGACACCAACACACCAACTAGAGACGGTGGTGGTCTCTCGACCCAACACTCAGATTCCACTGCTCGCGATCCTATCTTAGCAGCCAAGTGAGCAGCACGATTTACACTCCGAGGAGCCCACTTCCAGCACACCTCAGAGAAGCTAGAGGAAAGAGTCTTAATTTCCTCCAAGATCCAAGATTGGGGCAATATTCCATGCCCCGTTGTGAATGTTACCAGCAACCCCATCCACAAGCACCTTAGAATCAGATTCCATAATGACTTTGTTCTGTCCAAGATTAAGTTATTTGAGACCGTTTATAATCAGCTAGAGCTGCTTATTTTTGTATTTCCATGCCAACCACTTCCACTGTTCCCTCTAAGCCTTGAGATTCAAGCCTGTCAGAACAATCCCTCCTTGGAATGGGATTGCAGAATTATCTGCATATACAGAGAAAACCTTTGCAGCTGATGGCTACATATACAAACATATCAATTTAAAAATATAAAAATAAAAAATAAAATCTTTTACTGTTAACTTGAGTTTCATTTTATCATTGGAGGAATGACAATCAACAAGGCCACTGTAACAGAAACTACTTCTAAATAGATTAATCGAAACAAAACATACATAAATAGGATATTTTACAATAATAGTTGCTCCCATTCATCACAATTTAATTGGTGGAGAGCAATCTACTACTAGTAGACAAGTAACACAACAACACAACACAATACAGCCAAACACTAGCTTGGTACATGATGAAGGGAAACCTAGAAGCTAGTGTTTGGCTGCAGAGAAAATGACTGAGAAAATGAAAAGCAGACAGAAAAGGGAGAGCTACCACCAAGCGTTTATGAAGATGTTAACAGCTGTCTGATGCCAGCTTTCTGCACTGAGGTAAGCTTGGGGATCTTGATGTTAAACTTGAGAATCAAGTTTCCCTTTTTGCCTCGTCCCTTCTGAATAGGCATGCCTTCCCCTTTAACCACTTCTTCATGGGTGTGACTGATGATGGAATCGATGGAGATCCTCAGATTTCTCCCGTCAAGGGTTGCCAGCTGCGCCGTGTGACCCGTCAGAGCTTCCGCAAGGGATATGTTCAGAGTGACAGTGAGATCGTCCCCATGCCTCTTGAAAAAATCATGAGGCTTCTCTTCAATGGTAAATATGATGTCAGCTGGTATAACACCTCGCTCCACATCATGACCTTTCTCTGGGAAAGTGATTTTGGTGCCCTTTTTCCAACCAGGCTTGATCTCAATGGGTAGAACTTCCTCCACTGTGCTTTTTCTTCTGCAGTATCAAACAAAAACAAAAAGAAAGTTGTGTAAAATCACTTTTATAATTTTCTAGTCACTTTTAATTTCCACACCAGCCCAGCTGGAAGATAAACCATATAGCATTTCTAATGATAAGATCATCAAGCTAAGGCCATGTTTGGTATTAAATTATGCTCCCCTGAGCCCAAAAGACATTTTTATCACCCCATATGCCAAAATTAAACAAAAATATATAAGAAAAAGAGAAGGGCTTACCCACTAGCACCAACAACATTCCTCGAAATCTTCATCTTTTTGGTGGTGCCATTGTACAAGTCCTCCAGAGTGCAGGGCAATGTCTTCTCTATCGCCGCAGCTTTCCTCGGCCTATTGTTGCCGACGCTGAACGGGTTCCATCCGAGTACATCTTCATGGAAACCCGACGAGAATACATCTTCATGGCTCCGTGACCCGAAAACCCCTGATCCCTCCATGCCTCTCTCTCTCTCTCTCTCTCTGTTTTTCTCCTCTGTTTCTATCTCTCAGTGTGCGTCTAAAGCTCTCCTAAACTCTAAGCTCTGGCAAAACCTTTCTTCAAGTAGCACCTGATTTATAGGGTGAGCTCAATTATTGATGGCACAAAAGCAACAGAGCTCGATCACAATCATGGATGGAATATGCAGAACCACCAAAGGTTCAAAGGGTAATTTTACAAGACTTCCTAGACAAGGCACACTTGTCTTACAAGGAAAGTAGCAGCATTGTGGGTTAGCTTTTGTGAAAAGTTGAAGACTTTTGAGTCAATACTTCTATGAGGGGTTTGTTTGTGTGGTCAATATTTCTATGAGGGCTTAGTCGGTATTTTAGATAGGAGGGGACAAAGCCATCTATCTATGCGTCCTTTTGGTTCCCTTTGGTGATCAGAAAATGAAGTTTACAACACAAATTTTTTTTAACTCTTCTGAATGAAATGCTAAACCCCACAAATAAACTAATCAACTACTTACAAACTGCTCATGATCATCCACATGAAAAAAAGTCTCAATATTGAATTTTTTTCTCATAAGGGTAATGATTTTGACACTCATTTTGTTCGTTTGGGCTCCTCCTCCCCTTATTTTCAAAGTACAAAAATAATATGGAGGAGTTCAAACAGATAATCACCACCTTTCTCCGCCCCATGCCAATCAGAGATGTTGGAGGGGAAAATTTCGGGTCCAATTCAGATGAGCTGCTCTTTTTTTTTTTGGTGCTACTGCATCATACTGAGAAAAACTTTGCAGCCTAGATAACCAACACAAGAACACACAGGAAAGCTTACACAAGCTTGGCAGATGGTGAAGGGAAACCTAGAAAGTTAGTGATTGAGTGCAGAGAAAATGAAAAGCTGAGAGAAAAGTTTGGTGATGTAGTAGGGAGAGCTACCACCATAGCAGCATTTACGAAAATGTTAACAATTGTTTGATGCTCTGTTTCTACCTCTTTGTGTGTATAAAGTATAAACTCTCCTAAACTCCGTGCTCTGGCTAAACCCCTATGTCCACTACTTAATTGGAGAAAGTCTCGAAATCGAATTCTCTTCTTTAAATGGTAGTGATTTTCACACTCGATTTGTCTGGGAAAGTGATTTTGGTGCCCTTTTTCCAACCAGGCTTGATCTCAATGGTTAGAACTTCCTCCACTGTGCTTCTTCTTCTGTAAGTTAAATATTTATGTGTTAACCTTGAGATTCAAGCCTGTCAGAACAATCCCTCCTTGGAATGGGATTGTAGAATTAGCTGAATATACACAGAAAACCTTTGCAGCTGATGGCTACATATACAAACATATCAATTTTTTATTTATAATCTTTTACTGTTAACAGAGTTTCATTTTACCATTGGAGGAATCACAATCAACAAGGCCACTGCAACAGAAACTACTTCTAAATAGATTAATCACAACAAAGCATACATAAATAGGATATTTTACAATAATAATTGCTCCCATTCATCACAATTTAATTGGTGGAGAGCAATCTATCTGCTAGTACATAAATAACACAACACAACATAATACAGCCAAACACTAGCTTGGTACGTGATGAAGGGAAACCTAGAAAGCTAGTGTTCGTCTGCAGAGAAAATGACTGAGAAAATGAAAAGCAGACAGAAGATGTTAACAGTAGTCTGATGCCAGCTTTCTGCACTGAGGTAAGCTTGGGGATCTTGATGTTAAACTTGAGAATCAAGTTCCCCTTTTCCCCTCGTCCCTCCTGAATAGGCATCCCTTCCCCTTTAACCACTTCTTCATGTGTGTGACTGATGATCGAATTCGAATCGATGGAGACCCTCAGATTTCTCCCGTCAAGGGTTGCCAGCTGCGCCGTGTGACCCATCAGAGCTTCCGCAAGGGATATGTTCAGAGTGACAGTGAGATCGTCCCCATGCCTCTTGAAAAAATCATGAGGCTTCTCTTCAATGGTAAATATGATGTCAGCTGGTATAACACCTCGCTCCACATCATGACCTTTCTCTGGCAAAGTGATTTTGGTGCCCTTTTTCCAACCAGGCTTGATCTCAATTGTTAGAACTTCCTCCACTGTGCTTTCTCTTCTGCAGTATCAAACAAAAAAGAAAAGAAAGTTGTGTAAAATCACTTTTATAATTTTCTAGTCACTTTTAATTTCCACACCAGCCCAGCTGGAAGATAAACCATATAGCATTTCTAATGATAAGATCATCAAGCTAAGGCCATGTTTGGTATTAAATTATGCTTCCCTGATCCCCAAAGACATTTTCATCACCCCCTATGCCAAAATTAAAACAAAAATATTCATAAGAAAAAGAAAAGGGCTTACCCACTAGCACCAACAACATTCCTAGAAATCGTCATCTTTTTGGTGGTGCCATTGTACAAGTCCTCCAGAGTGCAGGGCAATGTCTTCTCTATCGCCGCAGCTTTCCTAGGCCCATCTCCTCGCGTAAACTGCGCAAAAGTTATTCTCGGGAATACAACTTCTTGGCTCCGTGACCCGAAAACCCTTGATCCCTCCATGCCTCTCTCTCTCTCTCTCTCTCTCTGTGCATCTAAAGCTCTCCTAAACTCTAAGCTCTGGCAAAACCTTTCTTCAAGTAGCACCTGATTTATAGGGTGAGATCAATTATTGATGGCACAAAAGCAACAGAGCTGGATCAGAATCATGGATGGAATTTGCAGAACCAGCAAAGGTTCAAAGGGTAATTTTGCAAGACTTCCTAGACAAGGCACACTTTGTGTTACGAGGAAAGTAGCTCAAGCGACTGTAGCAGCATTGTGGGTTAGCTTTTGTGAAAAGTTGAAGAGTTTTGAGTCAATACTTCTGTGAGGGGTTTGTTTGTGTGGTCAATATTTCTATGAGGGCTTAGTCGGTATTTTAGATAGGAGGGGACAAAGCTATCTCTCTATGCGTCCTCCTTTTGGTTCCCTTTGGTGATCAGAAAATAAAGTTTACAACACAAGTTTTCTTTGAACTCTTCTGAATGAAATGCTTTACCCCACAAATAAACTAATCAACTACTTACAAAACTGGTGATGGGAGAAAAAGGACTCATGTGCCAACCGTAAGCAAGGCTGATTAGTTCATCAGGTAAACTATCTTAGAGCAAGGCTATCATTGGTCGACAAGAAACATCTACAATATAAATTGAATTTAGGTTTAAGCTCAATGTCGGAACACTTCCTTGGACTCATTTTATGATCTTTTGTTTGAGTTCAGCGTTTACTACTTCAAACATTGAGTCCAATTTTTAATTTGATATCTGAAACCGTCTATTAATCAGATGAGCTGCCTTTTTTTTTTTTTGGTGCTACTGCATGATACTGAGAAAAACTTTGCAGCCTAGACAACCAACACAAGAACACACAGGAAAGCTTACACAAGCTTGGCAGATGGTGAAGGGAAACCTAGAAAGTTAGTGATTGAGTGCAGAGAAAATGAAAAGCAGAGAGAAAAGTTTGGTGATATGGTAGGGAGAGCTACCACCATACCAGCATTTACGAAAATGTTAACAATTGTTTGATGCTCTGTTTCTATCTCTTTGTGTTTATAAACTCTCCTAAACTCCGTGCTCTGGCTAAACCCCTATGTCCACTACTCAATTGGAGAGTCTCGAAATCAAATTCTCTTCTTTAAATGGTAGTGATTTTCACACTCATTTTGTCCGTTTGAGCTCTTCTCCCCTAATTTTCAGGCTCTGAATATCAAAGCACTGAAATAATAGGGAGAAGTTCTAACGGATAATCGCCACACGAGAAAATAAAATTACTCATGTGCCAAGTGTAAGTAAGGGGCATTGTTCATCAGGTAAACCATCTTACAACAACATTATCATTGCTCGACAAGAAACATCTGCTTATAGAAAAAAGAAACGAAGCTCAATCAAGGCCTAAACACTTGGTACTAGTCACTTAGACTCATTTTATGATCTTTTGATTCATTATACAAATTCAAGCTCCATTTCCACTTCCTTATTAATACAAGAATTTGACGTAAACTTCAAGCAAGAAACATGAAGAATATTGAACCTATGCTGCCTATTTTGCCTTTGATTCGTGGTTTACTATTTCACAGATCAAGTCCAGTTTTTGATTTGATATCTGGGACCGTTTCTTAATCAGCTAGAGCTTCTTACTTTTATGTTAACTGAGTTTCCTTTTACCATTGGAGGAATCACAATCAACAAGGGCTGTGAAACAGGAAGTGCTCCTAAATAGAGTTAATTACAGAGCATAGATTACACCATATATTACAATAATAATTGCTCCCGTTCATCACAACAATGTGGTAGAGAGAGCAATCTACTTGAACACAGTTAACACAACACACACACACAGAGGAAAGCTTGGTGGTAGATGGCGAAGGGAAACCTAGAAAGCTATTGTTTGGGTGCAGAGAAAATGAAAAGCAGACGAAAAACTTCGATGGTACAATCAGCATTTACGAAGATGTTAACAATCGTTTGATGCTAGTTTTCTGCTCTGAGGTAAGCTTGGGGATCCTGATGTTGAACTTGAGAATCAAGTTACCCCTTTTGCCTTGTTCCTTCTGGATAGGCATTCCTTCCCCTTTAACCACTTCTTCGTGGGTGGGACCGATGATCGAATCAACGGAGACCCGCAGACTTCTCCCGTCAAGCGTTGTCATCAGCGCTGTGTGTACTGTAAGAGCTTCCGCAAGAGAAATGTTCTGAGTGACAACGAGATCATCCCCATCCCTCTTGAAAAAATTATGAGGCTTCTCATCAATGGTAAAGATGATGTCGGCTGGTATAACACCTCGCTCTACATCATGCCCTTTCTCTGGGAAAGTGATTTTGGTGCCCTTTTTCCAACCTGGCTTAACCTCAATGGTTAGCACTTCCTCCACTGTGCTTCTTCTTCTGTAGGACCAAAGAAAACAAAACAAGTCAGAATTCTTTAAAATCCTTTTCAATTTTCTAGTCAATTAGAAGGATTCAAAAGGGTAAGTAGATCAATGACAAGATAAACCAAATAGAGGCACATGATCTTGTCTTGTGAGGTATTTGTTCATTTCTTACCCACTAGCACCAACAACATCCTTAGAAATCTTCATCTTTCGGGTGGTGCCCATGTACAACTCCTCCAAGCTACAAGGCAATGTCCTCTCTATCGCCGCTGCTTTCCTCTGCCGACCATTGCCCTCCGCTGCGGCTCTAAGCGACTCGAATATATTTTCACCGTTCATACTCCTGATTTCGGGGCTCAGAGACCGATACCCACCGCCCCGTGACTCGCCCATGTTAACCCTCTGTCCAAAAAACTCCGAGAACACATCTTCCGGGTCCCGAGACCCGTCATCCCGTGACTGGCCCATGCCGCCGCCTCTCCCTCCAAAAAACTCCGCGAATATATCTTCTGGGACCCGAGACCGGCCGGGCCTTGACTCTCCACTCAAACCCTCCTCGCCGTACTGCTGTCAAATTAAAAAGATGACATCACAATTACATACGTCGTAAGCTTGGCAGAGTTGGTTGAATTTGGCCTCGGCAGCTTCCTTCAAGTCAACTTCACTGGCGTTTCGCGGTACTTGAAGAATCTTATAGTAATCGGCACCCATGACTCTCTATCTCTCTGGTAAGAAAAGCCTTAGATTTTCTGTTCGTGTAAGCTTGTTAAAGTAGCCACCATATTTATATGGCGAGCTCAATCATTGATGTGTGGCAGCCAAAAGAACCAGAGCTCTCTCTCAATCACAATCATGGATGGAATATGCAAAACCAAGGGGTCCAAAAGGGTAATTTTGCAAGACTTCCTAGACAAGGCAGAACAGAAAGCAAAGCACCATTGACCACCACAAGGATTGCTAGCTACAGTAGGTCAAGCGACTGTAGCAGCAAAACTGTTTTGTTCACCAGCTTACACGTGGCTTACCACTTCAGGAAAGTTCAAAACTTTTTCTTGTGAACTTCCTCGAGGGTTTTCCGACCAAACCCAAAAAAATAATTAAAGAAAGAAGACTTCCTCGAGGGTTCAGTTTTTATGATGTGAATGATCATGTGGGAGAAAAAGCTATGTCCCTTTTGTTTAATTTTCGTGTTATTAGATTAACGCTAAACAAATAGAGTAGGTAGTATTTTTCTCTTTGATAGTGGCCAAGACTTTCGACGAAGATAAGTGGAAGACTTTAGTAGTTGGTTGATTCCAATTTTCTTTGCCTAATACAAGGAAAAAAGAAGTTAGCCTTCAGTTTGTTCCTCAGTTGCATTCCTTACTTGTACAAACGGGCTGCCTATGCTTGTAGGACTATAACGATAAACGACTCGTCCTGGTTGCTTCTTATTTTTTCGTTTGGATTAGAATAGAAGGAAAATAAAACCCTAAACTAGCCTAATCCTAACCAATTTCCTCACCCACCCAGCCCAACTTTGACAATCTTACTATTACACAAGTAACACAATACAAATATCTACACAGTAGACTCAGAGAGAGTGGTAGATGCAGAAGCAAAGAGGGAAGGAGGAGAGGAAGAGGGGAATTTTAAGGGGGAAATACCCTAAAGAGGTTAACAAATAGTTTACAAATTTCAAGTGTCAATAATTTCTTGTCTATCCAGCATTTCTACATAAGTTAAGAAAAGATTGGAAAAGAAGAGAAATGGAAAGTGGAAATTAACAACCTCCTAGTCAAATGCTGTGATCAAATCCCCAAATTCAACGAGGCGTGAATTTCCAATCCAGAAAACAAAGAGAACAAAATTACTAGCAAACCAAACAAATGCACGCTTTCACAGGTTTGGTAGATGGTTGGGAGAGCTACCACCAGCCCCTATGAAGATGTTAATAACCGTTTGATGCCAGTTTTCTGTCTCTTCGTGTAAACTCCGGTTAGTGGTTGAAGCTTGTTCAAGTAGCCACCATATTTATATGGCGAGTTCAATCATTGATGTGTGGCAAACAAATGAAACAGAGCTCTCTCTCAATCACAATCATGGATGGAATATGCAAAGCCAAGGGGTCCAAAAGGGTAATTTTGCAAGACTTCCTAGACAAGGGAGAACAGAAAGCAAAGCACCATTGACCACCACAAGGATTGCTAGCTACAGTAGGTCAAGCGACTGTAGCAGCAAAACTGTTTTGTTCACCAGCTTACACGTGGCTTACCACTTCAGGAAAGTTCAAAACTTTTTCTTGTGAACTTCCTCGAGGGTTTTCCGACCAAACCCAAAAAAATAATTAAAGAAAGAAGACTTCCTCGAGGGTTCAGTTTTTATGATGTGAATGATCATGTGAGAGAAAAAGCTATGTCCCTTTTGTTTAATTTTCGTGTTATTAGATTAATGCTGAACTAATAGAGTAGGTAGTATTTTTCTCTTTGATAGTGGCCAAGACTTTCGAAGAAGGTAAGTGGAAGACTTTAGTAGTTGGTTGATTCCAATTTTCTTTGCCTAGTACAAGGAAAAAAGAAGTTAGCCTTCAGTTTGTTCCTCAGTTGCATTCCTTACTTATACTAATGGGCTGCCTATGCTTGTAGGACTATAACAATAAACGACTCGTCCCGGTTGCTTCTTATTTTTTCGTTTGGATTAGAATGGAAGGAAAATAAAACCCTAAACTAGCCTAATCCTAACCAATTTCAATCATGGATGGAATATGCAAAACCAAGGGGTCCAAAAGGGTAATTTTGCAAGACTTCCTAGACAAGGCAGAACAGAAAGCAAAGCACCATTGACCACCACAAGGATTGCTAGCGACAGTAGGTCAAGCGACTGTAGCAGCAAAACTGTTTTGTTCACCAGCTTACACGTGGCTTACAACTTCAGGAAAGTTAAAAACTTTTTGCTGTGAACTTCCTCGAGGGTTTTCCGACCGAACCCAAAAACATAAAGAAAGAAAGAAGACTTCCTCGAGGGTTCAGTTTTTATGATGTGAATGATCATGTGGGAGAAAAAGCTATGTCCCTTTTGTTTAATTTTCGTGTTATTAGATTAACGCTAAACAAATAGAGTAGGTAGTATTTTTCTCTTTGATAGTGGCCAAGACTTTCGACGAAGATAAGTGGAAGACTTTAGTAGTTGGTTGATTCCAATTTTCTTTGCCTAATACAAGGAAAAAAGAAGTTAGCCTTCAGTTTGTTCCTCAGTTGCATTCCTTACTTGTACAAACGGGCTGCCTATGCTTGTAGGACTATAACGATAAACGACTCGTCCTGGTTGCTTCTTATTTTTTCGTTTGGATTAGAATAGAAGGAAAATAAAACCCTAAACTAGCCTAATCCCAACCAATTTCCTCACCTACCCCGCCCAACTTTGACAATCTTACTATTACACAAGTAACACAATACAAATATCTACACAGTAGACTCACAGAGAGTGGTAGATGCAGAAGCAAAGAGGGAAGGAGGAGAGGAAGAGGGGAATTTTAAGGGGGAAATACCCTAAAGAGGTTAACAAATAGTTTACAAATTTCAAGTGTCAATAATTTCTTGTCTATCCAGCATTTCTACATAAGTTAAGAAAAGATTGGAAAAGAAGAGAAATGGAAAGTGGAAATTAACAACCTCCTAGTCAAATGCTGTGATCAAATCCCCAAATTCAACGAGGCGTGAATTTCCAATCCAGAAAACAAAGAGAACAAAATTACTAGCAAACCAAACAAATGCACGCTTTCACAGGTTTGGTAGATGGTTGGGAGAGCTACCACCAGCCCCTATGAAGATGTTAATAACCGTTTGATGCCAGTTTTCTGCTCTGAGGTAAGCTTGGTAGGGAACTTGATGTTAAACTTGATTCTCAAGTTTCCCTTTTTGGAAGGTTCTTTCGGGATAGGCATCCCCTCCCCTTTGACCACTTCTTCATATGTGGGACTGATAATAGAACTGATGGGAACTGTCAGACTTCTCCCGTCAAGTGTTGTCAGCTGTGCCGTGTGACCTGTCAGAGCTTCCGCAAGAGATATCTTCTGAGTGACAATAAGATCATTCCCATCCCTCTTGAAAAGACTATGAGGCTTCTCATCAATGATAAAGACAAGGTCTGCTGGTATAATTCCTCTTTGTTCATTCCCTTTCTCTGGAAAAGTGATTTTTGTGCCTTTCTTCCAACCTGGCTTGATCTCAATTGTTAGAATTTCCTCCACTGTGGTAGTTCTCCTGTACCAAAAAAAAAAAAAAAACAATAAATAGCATATGGATCCAACACAGACATGTCAATTAAATGGATCCAAAAGGTGACAAATCCACCCCTGGAAGATAAACAATAACATTACTAATGACAAGATCATCAAGCTAAAGCTTGAAGAGTTTCTCTCCAACATCAATATGTATTATAGAATGCCAATATACATCCTGCCAACTGGCAAATGAATCTAACCACAACCATATTCTACACATCCATATCCGCCAGGGATGGTATCAAGTTACGATACCCCTAAACGCAAAGACATTTCTGCCACCCTAGTGCAACAATTTCATGATTTACCTCAACACTGCCCACAAACCATATGTACATGTGGCCCTCCCAGGCTCTGAACTTTAGATAATCATAATAACCGTAGCACTCAATAGTACAGTAATCATTCTGGTATGCCTGGGTACTAGAGCAAGAAAGGAAAATATAATCGTAGTACAAATACAGGCAACACTTGAATATATAAGCAGTCACAAGAAACATGACTTATATAGTAATAATAAGGATGCACAGAACATGACAGCATTTTCATCAATAATAACATGGTGGGTTTCAAGAAAGACTTCCAAGTGATAGGTGAAGTTGTCAGAGATTATCATCGAGGATATAATGGAGATTAGAGAACATAAATTTCCAAAAATCTGTAAGGGAGAAAAAATGACTCGTGTGCCGAACACACATAGTAAGGATTAAGGCTTAGTTCAGTCAGTTCATCTACGTTTATTTCTTCATCAGCACTGGTTATCAGGTAAAACCATCTTACAAGGCTATCATTGCTCGACAAGAAAAACCCAACATAAAACTCCCATTTAACTAGCGGAACCTAACACCGATTACTGCAATCTTAACTAGTTATCCTAATGTTTGGGATGAAACCAAGAATCACCTAACTGCACTACTAATAATTTAATTACGTTCAGGATGACCGCTAAAGTCTGTGGAAAGACTTTATAAAGGGATATAAGATGTTGGTGGTACTGGAAAGAACCATAATCTAAGATTTAGTTCATTTTGTTACACCATAACTAATACAAGTTCATCAGATAAATCAGAAAAGATGCACAAATTGTGATGTATTCATCTCTTGCAACTGCTAATATATACTGATATTTTACTCAATTTTCAACAAGAACTTTCCTATCCACACAATGATATTTTTCTATCAAATGAGAACTCATGTGGGGAAATAAAAATAACACTGGAAGTTTAAAACTTAAAACAACTTGAACATCAAAACAAGAACATTAACCAGAAAAGTACTAGCATCAGTAGTCATAACATCATTCACTTACACTTGAAAAGAAAAAAAAATTGCTTCTATGCACTTCATTTCTACCTCCTGTCTCGAACAGTATCATGTATAGGCCCTTAAGGGAATTCAGATGCAATACGTAAACATTAAAGAACAACAACAGAGATCCAAAGTTTAGAATTCTAAATACACCTGAACAAAAAATGCACTTGAATGATGTGAGAAGATAAAGCTAATTGCACAAACTAATGGAGATCTAAACTCTAGAATTCTAAATACACCTGAGCTGAAAATGCCACCTGAATGATGTTGAGAAGATATAGCTACCAGGTATCACTCAAATTAGTAAGAACAGTAGAACTCACACACAATGTTATTGCTAAGCCTCGCAAATTCAAACCAGGAAAGGAGATAACTTACTAAAAACCCTATTGTGTAACCTCAGCCATGCAATCAACTCACCCAAGAAAACAAACACACACATAGAGAGAGGGTCTTAAAAATCCAATAACAATATTTATATATATAGAGGGAGAGTAAAGGCTTACCCACTAGCATCAGGAACATCCCTAGAAATCTTCATCTTTTTTGTGGTACCCTTGTACAAGTCCTCCAAAGTACAAGGCAATGTCCTCTCTATCGGTGCAGCTTTCCTGGGCACATTCCCTGAGGCCTCTGCTCCACCTCTAAATTGCGCGAATATGTCTTCCCCAAACATACTCCTCTGGAATGGGTTCCCACCAGCCCGAGACCCGCCTGCCCGTGACCCGCCCATATCGGGCATTCCCCCGAAACCCGAAAACCCGAAAAATTCAGAGAAAATATCATCCGGGCTCCTGGTGTTGAACCGGAACATCGTCGGACCGCCATCTTGGCCTTGGCCTTGGCCTTGCCCGCCCGACCAGGACGAATCAGGAGGCGGCACCCCTCCCTTCAAACCCTCCTCACCATATTGATCATACACCGCTCGCTTTTGGGGATCACTCAAAACCTATCCAATTTGATTGATTGAAAAAAATTGACAATAAATCTCAGCTGGGAATTTTGAGAATTTTAACAACAACGAGAATTTAAGAGATTACGTACGTCGTAGGCTTCAGAGATTTGCTTGAATTTGGCCTCGGCGGCTTTCTTGTTGTTAGGGTTTTTGTCAGGGTGCCACTTCATGGCGAGCTTTCGATACGCTTTCTTCAAGTCATCGTCTTTGGCGCTTCGTTCTACCTGAAGAACCTTGTAGTAATCGACGCCCATGCCTCTGTTTCTCTCTGTATCTCTCTTTCTGTGTCTCTCTCTCTCTCTCGCTTTCTCTGGTACAAAAAAGCTTAGGATTTCTGTATGTGCTTCTCAAAACGCTGCGTTTTAGCTAAACCTGGGACTTCTTGTTCTGGCCGGAGTGTGGTGGTGACGTGACGTGAGTGACGAGTCATCACAGCAAACAACCGCTGTTTATATAAGTGGGCTGACTAGGCCCGTCCCATCGCAGACCTTTATCTTATTGGACTATATCTTATGATGATAAATCATACGGCCCAAATTTGTTTACTTGGACTGGAAGATAAGAATCAAATTGAAATTTGTCATCATCAAAAAGTGTTCAACCACTTGACCTTTTTTAATATGAAGATAGGTTGCTTGATGAAAATCCAATAATTAATAATAAGAATTGTTAATAATATGATTAACGAATCGTCACCGCACAGTTGTCATAATCAATATTTAAAAATCATCTTTGCAATTTATTTAGTAATATGTTTCAAGTATATATACGGTTAATCATAAGAATTTTAAAGAATCAAATTGAAATTTGTCATCATCAAAAAGTGTTCAACCACTTGACCTTTTTTAATATGAAGATAGGTTGCTTGATGAAAATCCAATAATTAATAATAAGAATTGTTAATAATATGATTAAAGAATCGTCACCGCACAGTTGTAATAATCAATATTTAAAAATCATCTTTGCAATTTATTTAGTAATATGTTTCAAGTATATATACGGTTAATCATAAGAATTTTAATTGTTACTAAAATTTTCAGTTTATATGTATAATTAATCGATCTTCAATTTAATAAATTTTTTGCAAAAATGATCTATAAACGTTGATTTGTATGATAACGGTTTCGATTATGAAATGTGTATGATGAAAATTCGTTAATCGCAACTGTTAGAGGAGAATGATGCACTTAAGTATAATGGATAAAGAAATAAAGATAAAACAGCAAAGTACAACGCAGCTGTGCTGTTGTTGTTGTCGAGGTAACAATTAACCAAAAGGCCCACGACCACCACCGTAATTCCACGATATTTACAATTGTTCTGTTTTTTTTCTTTTAAAGAAAACAGTGACAACTTACAGATGCAGAAGAGCGCCATTGTTTCTCTAAGATCGTGTCGCATTCAGTGACAGAGGCCGTGGTGGTGGATTGGTGTGGGCTGCCATGGCGCCGATTGGCCAGGCTGCCGAAGTGTACGTGCCGAGGAGCCTTCAACTATGGCGAGCTTTCATCAACTGGATGGGCTTCTATTTCCAGATCCTTCTTCAGATCCTGAGAGACACGCCTTGCGTTCCTCACCTGCTGTCGTTCGTAGGCCCCTCTTCTCCTTCTTTCAGACCCTTGCCCGTCGTCGAACTCCCTCTCAACGACTTGTCGTCCCTTGCCCAAGTTGAAAACGGTGTCATAAATGGTCACCGCCACATGGAAAAGCTCACAGTGAGTATCTTCATCTGTTAGTTTTGTTGGTGTAGTTGCTAATTGTTACTGTTGGAAGTTGGTTTCGTTGCGTTTTTCTTTCTGGGTTAATTCAGCTGAATTGATGGTCGGATGCAGTTAATTATCTGAAATAATTATCTGGGTTATCTGCAAAAGGAATTTTCATTTCTTCAAGTGAATTTGATCATCATGGTTTTGTTAATTTGCGCCTTTAGAAATTAGATTTTAGCGCACGGACATTTATTGCATTATTGATATACCGTGAAAGTGACTCCCTTTTTTAGTTAATTGAGCTGAAAATGAAGGAACTTTTAGCAGTGTTAGTATTTTGTCAACTGGGTATTTGAGCTTTTAAATTTGTTAGCTTTTAGCAGCGTTATTGAAGCTTAATTCCACTTGGTTCAGTAACATGAGCAGGCTAGTGTTTTTGAGTGATGGGTTTTAAACTTGTTATGGATTTTGTAATGTAGGTAGTTCTTGACTTGGATGAGACTTTAGTATGTGCTTATGAAACATGTAGCTTGCCTGCAATTGTTCGAACTCAAGCAACGGAAGCTGGGCTGAAGTGGTTTGAGATAGAATGTGTATCTTCTGACAAGGTATGTAGACCTTTTATTCTCTCTCTGCAACTTTATACTCAATTTGATTGTCAAATGATAGTCCGTCTGTTATGTTATTTTTTGGGGTTGAAGGAGACAGATGGGAAACCAAAAGTCAATCATGTGACAGTGTTTGAACGTCCTGGTTTGCGAGAGTTCTTGAAACGGGTTTATGAATTTGCTGATCTTGTACTATTCACTGCTGGTGTTGAAGGTTTGTTGCTTTCCCAGTTCCACAATCTCTTTTTGTTCAATTTCTTTATCTGATTTGCTATTTTCTTTTATTTACTCTGGCCACCATACAGACTATGCTAGACCACTTGTTGACAGAATTGATGTGGAGAATCTATTTCAGCTTCGTCTTTATCGGCCTTCTACTGTTAGCACGTAAGTCAGTGAGCATGCTGGTGCAATTTGATAATAATAAGTGCTGACATATTGTGGGATATATCAACACACACACTCATACACTTGCACACTGAAGTATTTTTGCCCTTGATTATCAAAGCTCAAGTTGGAACTTGGAATGATCTCTGAAGTTGTGTAAACCACAGGGAATGCCGGGAACATGTGAAAGATCTATCTTGTTTGTCAAAAGATCTCTGTCGAACTGTGATTGTTGACAACAACCCATTCAGTTTTTTGCTGCAACCACTGAATGGAATTCCATGTGTTCCATTTTCTGCTGGACAACCATACGATGATCAGGTTATTCATTTATTTACGTTTCAAATAAAGAGTTAAAATTGAACTGAAGCATGTTCTAACTGATTCTATCCGTCTTTGCTTTCCATTCATGTGGATTGTGTAGCTTTTGGAGGTCCTGCTTCCTCACCTCAAGCAGCTCTCCCTGCAAAAAGATGTGAGGCCTGTGCTTTATGAGAGATTCCACATGCCTGAATGGTTTCAAATGCATGGATTTCCTGTTTCCGTTTTGACAGCATGATGTTAACTAAGGTCACTTTAGGGATAGGCAGAAATTTGCCTTGGGGCAGCACCTAACCAGATACACGTTTGGTGGAAGCATTTCTCTCGATGTAGGATTAACTCCGATTCTTTTGTAATTAAACTATAGGGTTGAACGAATTTGGAACATTCAGAGAATTTATGTTTTTTATTATGGCAATTCCCAAAGTATACATCAAATAAGAATGAAGAATGTATATGCTAAAGACTTCTTTTCCTCCTCAAGTCTGTTCAACCATTTCACTTCCAGTCAATAGTTGCTTCTCTTCCTCCTCAAGTCTTTCCAACCATTTGAGTCCTAAATCACATCCTCCTTTCGCAGCAATCTGGAACCGCTCTCTCGCCATCTCTACAGGATCTGTTACCAGGCTTTCTCCATTCTTTCTTGGCGTCCTGGCCAAAGAACCCCTCTTTGAAGTGAGCTTGGTCACAGATTCTGGGATTTCAACACCTCTAAGAACAAGAGACCCAAATGCTATAGCTGCACCGGCATGCCCCTTGTCCGATGCCCTATGTAAACACCACAATGCAGAGGCAATATCTTTCTTCACACACTCCCCCGTGAGATACACGGCACCCAGAAGGTAAAGAGCACCTGGGTGCAGCTGGTCCACAGCCTTCTCCAGATAATGGAAAGCTTGTTGATCCGATTGGACGTATTCATTTTCGACTCTAAGCTTACAACCTAGTTCATACTGCGCATCCGGATCACCCATATTCGCGGCTTCAACTAACAGAGCAGCTCCTATGGCTCTGCAAGCTCCCGGGACATGGTATTTCAAATGGAGTTTGGACAACCAAAACCTGGCATGGGTGTTTGAATTGTCAGCTTCCAGAGCCAGCTCAAAGTTTTCCTTTGCTGCCCTTAACAGAGGGATGAGGCGGCGGTCATTGAGCTCGCAGTAATCGATAACTCTGTCCACTTCTTTTAAAGCACTCCACCCTTTGGCTATCAACTCCATGGCCTTCTTGTTCCTGCTGTGCATCTCTCTCCGTTGATTGAATTGAGTGACGCCATTGGGAGGTCTGAAACTGAGCTTCTTCAAGAGCTGCCTCTGCATCATCTCTGTGTGGGCGTGAGAGAGAGAGCAATTAGCTCAAGCATCAAATCAACAAGCAGGGTCTATTCAAGAACAGCTAGATCATAGGATCAAAGTTCACGACTTGCCACAACAAACCCAGACGAGAATTGGGGATAAAAAATGTTTCCTTTAATAAAAATTTAAAATAAATAAAAAATAAAAAATAAACCCAAATTGAAGTTGGAATGTTTGAGAGGAGTGACAGAGGCAGAAACCCTAGCGTTGAGCAAAACCCTAGCCGCCAAGAAGCAGAAACCCTAATTTTTCTAGTTGAGAAACGAAATCGGTGAGCATACTACTCCTGATCCGAGTCCCACCCAGGATACTCGAATATGTTGTTGAGAAATAGCTGGGCTTATTCTTTGACGTTCAATAATTTTATTTTCACTTCTCTCAAAAAACAAAAAATTTACTTTCATTTTAATTTTTATTAAGATAAACACTGCAAAATAAGCTACATGGTAGGATCTCCATTTTGATATTTTTAATTGGAATGAGGTTCAACACAGCTTTGGTTTAAAAGTGATTAAAAGCGTATTGAGAGTTCACATTATTATTAAAACATTAGTCTGCCAAAGATTCAACAAAAAATACATCGAGTGCTGAAACATAATTTATTTCAATTACAAACCTTTGTAATTTGTTTCAATTACAAACCTTTGATCATATGGTACACAATCGAACCGTTGCCTACTGAATCTCTTATTGCTCACTATTCTAAGAACGCGGTAATTCTATGATACATGGCGATCTGCTCAGTTTTACCATTTGATAATATATATATATAACACAACCATGACCGCCTTGATGTCGTTCACGTCAGGGTGAAAAGATTTGTAGCATGGAAGTCCGTGTATTTTCGGAGTCCGGTCTGTTCTCTGATGTCAAACTTAAAGCAGAAAACAATTCAGAATTGACTTGGAATTTCAACAAGCACTGGATGACTCCTTCGATTTCTCTGTGACTGCCTCCTTATCCGAGTTGCTTGCATCTCCCGCCTGAGACTGACTGGTTTGTGCCTGAGAATCTGAAACAATTCCTAGAACTACCAATATGGACCTGGAAGAAGAAAAAAATCAAGCCCAGCTCTAATATCAGCTGCTGATTCCTCCTCCATTTTAGAGATCTTTACAAGTGAGCGTTTTCATTTACCTTGGAAGTGAAGATCGGACGTCCGGTTGGCTAGCGTGAGCAACCAACGGTGCTTTCAGAGCTGCAGTTCTCTTCAGTGCATTTTCTAGTTGTGCTGGAGGTAGCTGAGTCAACAATACACATACCATCAGAACTCATAAAGATGTGAACAACAGTTGTTTAAAAGTCCAAATGCACATTCTAAGTAAACAAATACATCACATATTAAATTATGAATTTCCTACCTCAAGTAAACGAAATGAGTATGTGGAATAAACCGGAACACAACATAATCTACTTTGGAATTCCTTTTTATTTTCTCAGTTTAAAAAGAGGTAGAAAGTTCAAGGATTTGGTCCAACTTTTATAGGAAAGCAAGGAGTAACACAGATAGCAGCAAATATGCACCTGAAGCAGGACGCCAAATGACTGAGGCTTTGTCAAGAACGCGCACTTCAAGAATCCCACCCACAACTTTGGGTATTTCCATATCTGCAACATGTCATCAATCACATAAATATATTATAAATAATAGATGCCAAGAAAAAAGCTTAGGATACTGAAAGTTACCTGCTTGCTCACAAGTCGAGAGAGGATCTCCATTATAAAATCCACCTATGATATTTATTGATAAAGCAAATTCGACAAGTCAGCAACATGCTAGCCAAAGTTTGAACATGAAAAGTAGGCTGAATTTTCATTGAATTTTAAGGGTAAGAAATTGAAGATATCAATCACAAGTGGCAACTAAATTGAACAAACGAGGAAATCTAGCAGATTTGCAAGTGGATTCAACAATCATGGGGCATGTTCAGCCTACAAGCATTGTAGATTTAACAAATCCCTTAATGCAGCTAGTGTCCAGAAATGTCAAAGATATAATCGAAGGTATATTAGTATTTACATGAATGCCATAGACACATCTGCACATGGTCATAATGCTCAAACTGAGCCTGATTTGAACAATATAAGTTGACCACGAAAACTTGGTTGTATGTTTGGATCTACTTTGGCTCCTTAACTTTGACAGACTTGGGAGTTGTTACGGTGATAGAACTACAGAAGTTTAAGTTTGTTAACCCAGAAAGCAAAATAGGCATTATTACTCAAACTTTTTCTTTATTCTTTAAAAAATATTGAGAAGATACTTTTTTTTCTGCAAGTTATGATGAGGACCTCACTGTCAGACCAATTAGCTTTTATGAGGGGGAGATTAATGAATTCAAAGAACTTTTCAGCGATATATCCTTCGCTCTAGGATTGTTTTGTCATGCAGTCTTGCTGTAGGTGTCACGCCTAGGGTTTCTGCGAGTATGATTTCTAGAATCCTACTAGTGTGATGCTAGTAGTTTCTATCAGTGTAATTTTTTCATGTTGTTCCTTGAGTTTTCCTATGTTTCATTAATTCTCAACAATTTACAGCATACATCTCATAGTAAAAAAAAAAGCAGAAATCCCACATATTTCCCTTGTCCTGAATCAGTTTAAAGAGTTTGTTGGATCTTACCAGTGCAGGAAAAGCACCTATGGCTTGTAATACTGTACGCATGAACAGTAAAGGAAGGGGAATCTGCTCAACCTGCAAGTAAGAAGCTTGTCTTTTAAGTTGTGCTTGAAAGCAGTGGTAACAAAAAGTTAATAAAGTTCCAATGGTACAGACCAATTGATTCAAAACTTTGGCAAGAACTTGTTGGGTGAATATCTGCCTCTGCTCAAAGCAGGCGTTGCATGCATCAGTGACCTGTTCAACAAAAAACATATCCAGCCATTCATTATTGCCACTCAGAGAGGTATCCAATCAATAAAAACAAAAGATGACATGCCTTCTTTAGTGGAATTCCATCTCTGTCGGGATCAATTCCATGGATAGCAATCAAGATTTCAGCTGGAGCAAGAAGAGGACCAGAATTGGATGATCCCTGTCCAAGCAATATTTAGGATCAAGCAGAGAATAAGAGATGTACTTTACAAGCATATTAATAGTGAACTATACCAATGAAATCATCTAAAAAATTTTAGAGCTTGACTAAATAAAAGGCATAACATGTGGTGTATTTTATCTAAGATAGGGTGGGCAGTTCTCATGTCCATAGAGAAACGTAGCTGAAAAATATGAAAAAAAGAAAAGAAGAAAAGGCTGTGAACACAGCAAAGAATGATGAATAAAATTTGTAAAATATCTGATAGCATGCACATTTATGCAAGAAAGAATTATTAAATGATAAGAAACAAACAATACCAAAGGAATTATTAACTGAGAGAAGGGTCTTACAAATAATTTATCGCATAGACAAATAAGCAAATTTACAGACATAGAACGCCTGATTCTAGCAACTTAGAAAGCAAAGCAAGAAGTGGGGCATGGGAAGCAATTGTAAAAGAGATTCAATAATTTCCAGGTCACACTTGTATCAGAAAATGACACAAATAATTGAAAGGCAATGGCAGTATCTTCTCATATTTTCTGTAATGACCATATGAAATAATCCAAGAACTAACAAGGAAACAAAAATACCTGTAGTGTGCGAGCTAGTGCTGCTTGGAACTTATCCAGTTGAAGATTCACAAGTTGGGGAAATATAAGCATAACCTAACAAATACAGGATTATAAAATAATTAGCACCAAAACAAAAACAAAAAGAGTGCCAACTGATAATTAACATCAATATAAAGCATTCAAAAGAATAAAGAATCAAACGTAATTTATTAAGAGTTGGAAAAAGTTCACCCAGAATATACCAAGTACAAGATAGCAAATTGCATTCGAAGTACAAGATGTGCTAGTATAGCAGTTATTTGGATTGTGGATGGAAAGAAATAGCAGAATCTCCAGTGATGGGGAGGTGGAGTTGCAAAAGGAGAGGACCATATTGTTGGCATCTTTTCAGGCATCAAGGTCAAAGCGTTTCAAAGTTATGAATTAATCTGTAACAGTTTTCTTGTAAATTCAGCATTACTTTTATCATAGATGGACACCTTGTCCATCTCTTCCAGTACATCATTTATCCTTTCCACCAAATTTATATGCTTCTTAGCCTTATCAATGACCCAAGAACAAAAGCAAGATACATGCTAGACTATTTCAGAAGAGCACATATAGTAATGTTGTTGATGGAATAGTTTAAGCAACCCCTAGCCCATCAATATTGAGTACCCAAACATACCTATAGCTCAGCCACACTCAAGTTTTATAGAACAAAGATATGTGACAAGTAACAAAAGGCATGCATGCATGCACGCACGCAAACATCACACAGTAGATGCAATTATGATAAGGTGGAAAGAAAGGAACCTCGTCTTTCGGTAAAAAGGGCAATATTGGAATAAGAATCTCTACATCCTGTAATCATTCATAACCAACCATATATTAGCTAATAGCTTCAGTTCTTTGCAACTGTCAGAAAAATGTTAAATGTACCTTCAGTTTTGAATCATATAACTTCCTAACAGTAAAAACCAGTTCTCGTGAAGGAACTATCCCATCTGTCAGTGTATGCAAAACCTGATGCCATTAAACAGAGGGGGAGATTAAAGGTGTTATTTACTATGGGAGGTGTTGACAAAACTGTAATGTTGATAATTGAAACCTGCATCAGGAGGTTCTCGCTTCCACTTGGAGGATCAGAAATAATTTCAAGAAGATCTGGTGACGATCCCATAGTACGTACAAGTATTGGAATGTGACGATGAACTGCCTGCACTGCACCATACAACTGATAAGAAGAAAAACCTCATGGGGCAAGAATTACAAGCACAACGCTAATTTATACATCAATGCCCAATTCAGAATAACTAAACCTGCTTAACAGCCTTTGATGCACTTCCATAAACTGAAAATATATGGTGAAAAAGGGAATGCTTCTGCCAATGAGATTTCACAAATCATGTTAATTTCAACAAATAAATAAAAATTACTGAACACAAAGAATAATTATTGAATGGACCTAAGAAGTAATTCAGTTTTTGATAATAAGTTAACGACCTTTGTACATAGAGCAAAATATAATGACAAACACCGCTGGGCCTCAGCAATTGAAAGGGATGACACACTTTGAGAATTGCATGATTGATGAGTATCAGAGGAGATATCTTTACTGTTACCACTCACAGATGGAGGTTCATTTGAATGCTTTTCCAAATCAGAATCCTGATGAAAATGCAGTTAGATGTTAACTCTCCAATTCAAGTCAATAATACAAGATATATTTGAGTGAAACCCCACATCAGCAATGCAAAGATTATAACCTTCTGTGATTCTGTTTTTGATCCTTCAGCATCTGTTCTTTCAGTTGCATCACCACTTTTTACAGAAAGCAACATTTCAATTGCGAAATCTTCTATTCGTTGAGCAATGGATGACAAAGGATAAAGCTTGTTTGCAACCTGTTAGACAAAGCAACCCATAATGGGAACAAAGTAAGAACCAAACATCTAATTCTTAGCTCTAATAGCAAGTTGCGAATAAGTACCAGACGTATAGCCTTCATACGCACTTCCTCCAGATGATAAACTGCACTCTTCCAGAGGAAAAAGAAAACAACAAAGTCAGATGAAATAAAGAAAAAAAGATAAGTTCTTTACAGAGACACAAAATAGTAAAGAATTTCAGAAACAGAGGTGTAATGTAGAAATAAAAAGAAGGAACCTGTAAAGCAATTTTTAAGCAGGGATCGCGGAAAGGAGGCCTCAGCAAAATCAGGCTCCACACAGTGCTGAGACCTTGAGTCACTCGATCCCCACCTTGTGTTTCCTTCTCAGTTGTGTCGCTGCTTCCAGGTGAGCACATGCACTCCAATAATTTCAGAACTGAATTTGGTAAATAAGGAACCTCGCCAAGTAATCTGCTTAATGATTTGTCAGACGCTGGAAAAGAATCTCTAAGTGTTTCTGCCTACAATGATATGAAAGATAATATATATTATTCTTAAGTTCAACATTTGTATTGCAAAAGGAGGAGGGTTAATAATATAGAGATAAAAAGCACACCGCATTCAAAAGAAACGTTTCATATACAGAAGTAGCAGTTGTTGAAGAAAAGAAATCGTGTTCCTCTTCTGCCTCTCCGAATAACCTGTATAGGACACGCAATGTCAACTCATGTCCCTGAAGAGATTCCACAATCACTGTCAGCTAGTATTTTATGCCAGAGAATCAGAAGAGTACATAATTAAGAGCTATGATCCTTATTATTAACTACTAATGTATGTTAAAAAGTATTTGGATAAATATGTGTGCCGGCAATGAATTGGCTCTCATCCAAGCACATGATACTTTTTGCACCCACATCTTGTAAAATTACCAGGTATGTACTTCCTAAAATTCTTATCACCCAAACACAAAAGAAGGAAGAAAGAGAATTATTAACTCCATTACTTAATCAATCAAAAAAATTTCAATCCTGACTAAAACAGATCATCCTCTTCTGCAAACCACTGTATGTAATACTCATAGATTACCCATCCATTGTGTTCAAAAGACCAAAACTGAGTTATCATTTTTAATTAACCAAGAGCGCAATCTTGTAGATATCAAATTAACCTAATACAGATTCATTTATAAAAAAAACGATGGAACTGTATCATACAATCATCAAAACCCATCACATACCTCATTATTCGTATAATCTGCCAAGATATGCTTATATAAAAAAACGATGGAACTGTATCATACAATCATCAAAACCCATCACATACCTCATTATTCGTATAATCTGCCAAGATATGCTTCTGCAGCAGTTTCCATGGGTCTAACTCCAAAGGGAACTACCAAAAAAAATTCAAATTTTGGGTTCCATAAGAAACTCACTATTAAAAAAAATAACTAAAAAATAAGACACCATAAAGTTAGCCTTAAGAAAATAATCAAATTTTGGGTTCCATAAGAAAACACACTATTAAGAAAATTTTCACTAAAAAACACGACACCATATGGTTAGCCTTAACTAAGAAAGGCTTAATTTCAGCCCCTACCCCTAACCCAAAAATAAGAAAGAAAAAACTAAAAGGCTTAGCAATTAAAAATTAAATAAATATCTGAGAAGCAACAACAAAGTAAAACTGAAACAAGGAACTGAACCATCACAGCCGACAAAAATTATAATAATTGTATCTAAGAAGCTAGAAAAATACCTCAACTCCTAAATTTATAAGGAGAGAGCATCGTAATTGTGAACCTCCAGTAATAGCTATTTGCTTATATGCCTCGATGATGCGCGTAAAAGCCAATTTCTGCAACTGATCCTTCTCTTCATCAGCAAGGATGACTACCGGTGCCGACATCTTGGGCAAGACAAGATGAGAGGGCAACCCAACTGAAGTTGCTGTTGAAGAAACCAGGCTATTGATATCTGCAACGGCAGCTCTTGGGCTAAGCTCCTCAGACTTATCCGCAGACAGTGATGGAAGTACATTAAGTTGTGTCCTTTGACACGAACTGGTAACTTGCTCTTGACTTGCATCTTCTACATCCATTAAAGCTGATGAGGATGCAACGAAGGGTTCTGATAATCCACTATTACAAGCAGAAGAATCCAGCCCAGGTATTTCACTCTCAAGATATTCCATATCATGAACATCAGATGGCACAGGTTGACAACCCTTCTCCATTTCAGATGAAAATGCTTCAGATGAAGACGGTAAACCAGTCGGCAACGTAGAATTTTCAGCTTCATAATCCATGCCAGTACTTGCAACAGCACTGTCAACTACAGATGCTACCTGTTCTTCCTCCACTTCGGGTTTCTGCAATTACCATAACATTGCAGTTCAAGACACATAAGGAAAAAAGGGGTGAAAACCAAGATAAGAATAGAAAACCATACCACTATATCATTGGACACTGACTGATGAGTATCTAGGAGTGCAGCTATCGGAGGGAAAGTACTTGTAAGTGAGAGAACATCAGCAATAAATGATGGTGGATATTTCACTCGAGAATCACCGCCAACTATACCCATGTTCATCAGAGATTCATCTCCTTCAGCACCAGGAAGATTGGGAGGAAAGTTGTACATATTAGCCATCACAACCTCTGCTAGCAAGTCAGCAGAGATACTTGAGATGAGAATTTCTAAAGAACCAACCGCTTTTTCACCTTGAGCTACCAATGCACCAAACATAGCAACAAGTTGCTGCACAGGTCCACTATCACTATCGCCTCTAGAAGTGGTAGTTCCACTTGAAGAAATGTCATCTTGAGACACAGAAATATTCATATCGCACTCTTTCACTGATTCCTCAGAGACACTAGATATCGATTTGGCACGCTTTCCAGAAACATCTTCGTCCTCTGCAAGGTCACTACTATCCAGTGCTCCTAACCGTTTCCTCCCAGAACTACTTTGCACAGCATTAGATGTTTTAATTGTGGGTTTCTCCTCCTGCAAAAAATTAAGGTCATGCTCATGAAGCTCCGAGATACAATTATGTCAATGGCCCAATGTGAACTTTTGCAAGAGCATCTATTTTATATGTACCTACAGAACTAATATAATAAAATGGGAAGTAAAGGTGAACGAATACCTTAGTAATTGGAGAATCATCTAGTCCATCCTCCACACTTCCATTAATCTTGGAAGCTTGAGGAATGGCTTGCTCTACCAACCCTCCAGCTTTCAACTTTCTCAAGGC
The DNA here is from genome assembly GCF_002207925.1 of Prunus avium. The sequence goes on from NW_018922707.1 coordinate 118,205, forward strand.
CCCAACTAAACGATCCCGCCACTGCGAAAGCAAATCCATCATTTAGCAATTCTGTAAAACAAAGTAAATGCACAAAGCAGAAACTAGATAACATCAACTAAAGAAAGCCAGCCACCTGGTCTTTCCATAGATAATGAGAACAATGAAACTATTTCAGCAAAAGATTGCAATGTTATCAAAGTTGAACCATGCAAGAAATTTACGAGCAATGAGACAAGGCATTAAGGCATAAGCCTTTTAGGATTAGAATTTAGAAATTCCTACAAGTGGACTTTTAGTTATATTCTTTCAAGTCAAAACAATGGCATTCCTACAAGAAATATCCTTAATATAAATACAGATCCATGGGGTGTTTCTATGAACCACAGTAGGTCAACATGCGCTCATTGGCATTCCAACTAAATAACAATATTACTCATGACAATCACACTTTCACTTTTTGCATAAGGTTCTTTAATTTTAACAACATGCTTACTTACTGAAAGAGATGCACCTAATAATTGTCAAAACTTAAAAAACAGTTACTGCTTTATACACCGAAACTTAATGTCTTTCAGAGCCACATGTTATCAAGCATTTTAGAGCAGTTATTCATCAACTTCCACTCCCTCACTCATGAGAAATTGATACCACAAGTATAACATGAACATTTTAAGCAGGACAAACATAAGGTATTTAGAATAGTCTGGTATTAAACAAAATACCGGTGCAGCTCCCTTGTGTGTACATTTTAAGCAGGTGAGGAAGGCATTTTTTAAGGCATGGTGTGCCCCAGAGACATGTACCCCATTAATGACAGCGCTTGAGGGATCAAATCCAAGTAATACAGGCAAAATGCGACCATAGAATGCAGGCCTCTTCTTCGCAATTGCTGAAAGACTGGCAAGAAATATCATATAATAAAGAAAAAAGAAACAGTAACAACTGTTAGCAATAACACATACAAGCTGTAATAATTATGCCACTAAAAATATAAGGAAGCTCTTGACACACACTTGACTCGGGATAAATGCTATTTATATTTCTATTCTTGTACACAAAATATACATCATCCCCAGAGAAATAATAATACACCATAAAGTAAACGAGTACAAATGTATCAGAATATTGAAATCCCTAGGCCACTACTTGTAAATGGCAACATGTTACTACTGTTGTCATCACCCTAAATATGATCCTAAAATACAGTCCTCAAAAACTACAATCGTCTCTAAGATTGCTTTTGCTTTTACTTTTACTCCATCTAGTATAAACTTGTACACAACAATTAAATTCACATCATAAATTAGAAACTAATTATATACATACTTATTGTATATTTCTATTCTCTTATAGAACATATAAGTTGTTACCGCTCCCAAAGAACAATCTCTTAAGAATCCAAACATCATCATACAGGTGTAACCGGTATGACATCACGAGACAATATTATATCACTCAGCACCCAAGACCTAAATTCCCATACATGGTATGTCCAAACTTATTTCTTCGCAAACTCTGGTGACCAAGGAAGGGAAATGAATAGAAAATTCCCTTATACCATGCACTTCCTCCAATTATTAAGAGGCGGAGTTGGTAAAGTGAGCAATTTCTACAAATTTTTATCTTTGTTCTGGAGAACACCTTCACTGGAGCTGGTCATCTATCCCTTTTCAGCATTTAAATTTGGGATAGAATAGCTGTATGGAGTAACTCATAACTTAAAAAATTGTAGAAAATAAAAAGAATCGTATGACCCAAAGAAAGCCAAGATACCTATTAATAAGCACAATGATCACTAAGTTACCAAGCGATTTCACAGTTGGGAACCTAAGTTGATCAAGCAATAAACCCAAACTTTTACTAGCCTCAATTGTCAAATCTCCAATATTGAGTAGGGGATGGCCACCACGAAGCCAAGATATATTAAATTCCACCAAGTCCCCTACAAAGCAGACAAGAATCCTTCATAAACAAAATCAAGTCATTTGAGTTCTGCGCCCAATGCACAGTGTCAAATTGTATTACCTTCATGAGCAGGGGGCTCTGGGGAGCCATTAGGATCAGAAGTGTAAAGAAGAATGACTGATTCAACAAATTTCAGTGCTAGCAACCTTATCCCCCCGCTTCCTGGCTGGTAAGCATGATACAGTGCATTAGACCACAATGAAAACACGTTCATATGTCATCAACAAAAGAACTATTTCTTACCCGAAAAGCTATCGAGTATATTTCCTCCTTCAACTTTAACACCCATGCCCAAGATGACTCAAGCAAACTGTCCAATTCACTAGAATGTAAACCCTGAAACATTACCCATGACTCAGAATGTCGATCATTATAAATCAACTTTAAATCGAAAAATTGTTACTAAAATTACTTGGATTTATTCATTCAATACTTGATCATAAAAAAGTAACCTGAGCAGTAGAATCAAGGACACCATTAGTAAGCATTAAATAACGTTCGACATAGAATTACCTGAATTGAAACCTTTTCGAGAACGCAACGAAATAAATGAATCCCACTAGTGATGGCTTGTCGAGCAACAGCCGGTGTTCCATCACTCACAACATTAATTAACGAAGGTACAATTTCTGGTAATAATTCTACGTGCATCAGTCCAATTTCGCCAAGCATTCTACATTGTAGAAAAAAGCCATAGGCAAAGCCTTCAATAAATAGATTATAAAACTACTATAAAGAGAAAGACGAATTGAACTGGCGAATAGTACAACTAGGGTTTGGAGAAAACGCACTCAGTGGCAAATTTTCGAACCGGACTGAACCGGTCGGACTGAAGCTCGAAGAGGCGAGGAAGGAGCCCAGAGAGCAACGCAGGGTCTTGTTGGACCGCCAAATCTTGCTTTGATTGGCGTAGCCGGTCGAGCTTCGACGGTATGTCAGAGGCCAAGATGGCTGAGTCCATGAGACTCGCGAGTCTTTCGTTGGAGTTCGCGACCATCATCATGCCCACCATTGCAGAACGAAAACCCTAATTTTTCTTACAGAGGAAACTGCAAGATCGTGAAATTTACGCCTGCTTTGAACATAAGATTTCGTTTGGGAGGGGCGAAGAGAGATTTTAAAATATGAAAGTGGAAGGAGAGGAAAAAGGGTGGGGAGTATTTCGTGACTTCTAAACGAGCAAGGAGTACGTTGTGTTTCCAGTTTAATGCCAGATGAGCAGTTTAAGAAACTTCCTTTTAAATTTTCTTTTTATTCTTAATGCCTTTTCGTTAAAAGAAAAATAATAAAGATTTCCCATCTTGTCTTCCTTGCGTCTCCCCAAGTTCAACTAGGATTCTGTACTTGATATTTTTGGGAAATTTTGGAGTAACATTTTGGTTCAATGAATGTATTGTGTGTTAGGTCAATTGGCTAAGACAGTATGCTCGTTTCTCCTCAAATTCTTCTCGTAACATTGAAATTTCCTCTATATCAAAAGCAAAAAAGTTATCGAACAAGCCAATCATTTTCAAGTAACAATTTCGATAATTTTTCAATAGGCTCAGAGTGGATAGTTCTAGAGGCTATTCGCATTATATGATCTGCACCAAACTTTTGATTTTGACATTCACGTCCCACGATGAATAACGGCATGTAAAATTTAAGTCGGTTCTTGCACCGAGTTCGAATCCTTTGCACATAGTGGAAGTAGAGTTTTTTTTAGAATAAGAGCTAAATGGATTTGTTGGGTCGCTGTATCCTGGACTTTCAACCTAGACCCAAACTCAAACTCAAACTTGCGTCACTGGCCCGAACTCAAACTTGAAGCCAAGAATTGCCATATATATGATCATTAGAGCACTTCCAACGGTGCGCCAGGGCTGGGGCAAGGGGGCCAAGAAGAAAAGGAGGTTCCATTGGGCCTCTTTTACCCGGACTGGGTGTGGGCTCCACAAGCCTGGGCCCTCAGACAAAATCAGCCCTTGCAATAGTCTGAATTTGCTAACGTCATCGATGATGTTAGTAACTAAAAAGAGTTTTAAAAAATACTAAAAATTTCAGAATTTTTTTAAAATAAATACTTAAGTCATATTTTTCAATTCCCACACCAAAACTCTATACAAATTCCTCTTCTCATATCTCATGAATAGTGGTTGGTGGAGTTGCTCTTTAGATGAGGCCCTATCTCTTAACCGTTGAATAAATTAATTAGCCGTTGAATCACTCATAATCTTAGCCCTTAACCCAGAAAATCCCAAACTTTTGAAAGAATGAAGCCCAAACGGCCAAAACACTATTCCCTTATGTTAGTGGTGAGCAAAGAAAGCAAACACCAGTCGAAACCCAGGCAACTTGGAACCAAAACCGGTTGAATGATTCGCATAATGCACATATAATGATATAAACATTACAAGATTAGCATGCTAATAATCAGTAATTAGACCAAGATTGTTTTATCAGCTGCTACAAAGCAGAAACATAAACTTCATTCCTTATTAAATTAAGCAAAAACTAAACCCAACAAACAAACAAACAACGACAATGACCAAAAAAAAAAAACAAACAACGACCCAAAAACATAATCTTTAATTAATTTTTTACACGTAAAAAAACTAAAACCCACCCACCCAAACACCGGCTTCCTTCTCCTCCCAAACAACAAAGATTGTTTCATCACTCAGACCGATTAGCAAACCTCTCCACCTTCTCGTCCTTCAAATTCAACCCAACCATGGCCTCGCCCAACCCGCAACTCACCTCAGCCAGTACATCTGGGTCCCTGTAATGGGTCACAGCCTGCACAATCGCCCTCCCCCGCTTCACCGGGTCACCGCTCTTGAACACGCCGGACCCGACAAACACCCCGTCGCAACCCAGCTGCATCATCAGCGCCGCATCCGCCGGCGTCGCCACCCCTCCCGCCGCAAAGTGCACCACAGGCAGCCTCCCCAGCTGCTTCGTCTGCATCACCAGATCGTACGGCGCCGCGATCTTCTTCGCGAAAGTGAACACCTCGTCGTCGTCCATGTTCCGCAAAACCCTAATGTCCCCCATCACGGACCGCACGTGCCTCACCGCTTCGATGATGTTCCCCGTGCCGGCCTCGCCCTTGGTCCGGATCATAGCCGCTCCTTCTCGGACTCGGCGGAGCGCCTCGCCGAGATTACGGCACCCGCAGACGAACGGCACCCGGAAATTGTGCTTGTTGATGTGGTGCTCTTCGTCGGCGAGGGTCAGGACCTCGCTCTCGTCGACGTAATCGACGCCGATGGCTTCAAGGATTTGGGCCTCGACGAAGTGGCCGATTCGGGCCTTGGCCATGACGGGTATGGTCACGGCCTGCTTGATTTCTTTGATGAGTTGCGGGTCGGACATTCGGGCCACCCCGCCCTGGGCCCGGATATCGGCGGGCACCCGCTCCAGGGCCATGACGGCGCACGCGCCTGCCTCCTCTGCAATTCGAGCCTGCTCGGCGTTGACGACGTCCATAATGACGCCGCCGCGGAGCATTTGGGCCAGGCCCACTTTGACGGAGAACGGCGATTGCTTGCTCTCGGTGATTGCTCCATTTCCGTACACAGCTACCACGCCGGAACCCGCCATTTCTAGAGGGGGATAGAGAGAGAGAGAGAGAGACTGAAGGTTCTAGAGAAAGAGGCGAGGGTGGCGAGGGTTTTGGGAGGGGAATGGATTGGAGGGATTTATATAGGGTGGCGGTTGAATGGTTCTAAGAAAGAGGGGGTGGGTACCACGCGAGGTCAGGACGCGTGGGCTTAGAAGGTGGGGTTGGGCAGTGTGTTTAATGAGGACCGTTTGATTTTATTTTTATACAGAATTCTTGATTGATGGTGTGAAGTATGGTGATCGGACGGTGGAGAGACTGGGAATGGAGAGTTGGTATGGTGAAGATACCCACTTGGTAGTTTGTTAGACTCCAGGCCACGCATTTTAATGTGCCGAATCGTTTTGCTACGTGGGAACTGAAATTTCCAGTCGTTGGTGATAAAAACGTAAGACTCTGACTGTGCAGATCTTAGGAATTATAATTATATTTTTCAACAGAAAGAAATGCAAGTAATAAATTTTCAATCTCAACGGTCCAAACTCCAAACCCTCAATTGATTTCCTCACAACCGCTGCATCTAACGGGTCTCTTTCACCCACTTTATATATGAGGTGGAAATTAACCCTCCGTTTGGATGCTGGAAAATAACTCGGAATTTAGCTAAAAGTCGGGAATTTAAGAGAAGAAATTGACAATTCCCTTGTTTGGCAACTTAAGCGCATAATTCATTAAATGATGCGCGGAAAAAATCATGGAAATTGAGGCATCAAATTCCCAAGTTTAATTTCCACCAAAATAGACGTCATTTCACAATTTCCGTAGTGCAGGAATTCATATTTTCCATGGAGCCAAAACTTAAATAAATAAAAAAAATGCCAAACTTTTCATATAAAAAAAGTCATTAATCACTCTGTAGTTGTTTGCTAGCTTTATCACTTTGTATATACTGATATTCTTCTGATATTCTTCCTACAAAGAAAAGAGGTGCTGTTAAAGATGTTATTGCTGATTCGATTGCTAGAATGGTTTTATCATTTGAAGAGTTTATCCGTGCTGATACTAAGAACCTTGATCCAGCAGAGGTATATGCTGAAGTACAAGTAGTACCAGGTCTTAGTGAAAATGAACAACTCAAAGCATGTGCTTGGCTGATAGAAAATGACAAACAATTTCAGATGCTCAAGGCACTCCCAATTGAGAAAAAAAAAGAGTATGTTGCTGATGTTTATTGCACGTGGGGAGTGATTTGGTTTGCTAATATGCTCTGTTTGTTTAAGTTGAGTTATTTAGTTTATCAAACGATATATTATTTTAGACTTCGAGGAATACCTTCTATGTCGATTATCAGTTTTTTCTTTCTTTCGAAATATTTAATTTCTATCATTTATAATTTACATGAGATATCCAAACATTGAAATTTTCAATTTTTCATTTACAAAATCCGACATACATAAATCCAAACACAGAAATCTTCAATTGCTAGAAATTGAAATGACGGAAATCTAAATTCCGTCATTTTAGAATTCTAAGTAATTGGCAATTCCTTCATCCAAACGGAGTATAAGTGTAAAGGGCATTTCTATATAAGGATTTGTATTTGACAATAAAAATACATTTGCTATATACAAAAATAGAAAACTTTAGATTCAATGTATAGCTAGATGTTATATATTTGGAATGAATTTCAATTGACTCATTGTATATAGTCATTTCAATTTCATTTGTTTTCTTCATTTCATTTCGTTGTTATTCAAATTTTGACATATAATACTCTAAAATATTGCAATATAACCTTATAATGTCCATCAATTCATAATAATCTCCGGTACAAAACGTGAATATGAAATGAAAGACTTCTGGTATATAATTAAATATCTCTTGCCAGTTAGTAAATAATTTTGTATACGAAGTAAGAATGTGGCATATTAAAATGGACATATTGATTTATAAGGATTTTCTTCAATTATGATTTAGAGGGGGGAGCCAAAAATCTGAGAATTTGATAATTTGAGAGAGAGAGAGAGAGAGAGAGAGAATTGAGGGGCTGAAAGCTAAAGCTTGCAAAAGAATTAAACCTATGTATGCTAGAAGTAAAAATTTTACTTTTACATCATCATGCCTGAAAAAAATGTATGACTATAAAATATAGTAATGCCTTACCAAAAAATATATATATATATATAGTAATGGACTAAGGTTAAGGAGGCACATAACTGCAAGAGTTGTAAAGCATCTTTTGACCACATTTTCTGCTCTCAATACTAGAAGAACCCAAGGTGGGGGAGGCGGCGGCGATTCGCATTGGCCAAAGAAGAGGCGTCTTCAACTTGGACCTCTCCTCTCTATTTTTTCCATTATTTAACGTTATCTTTTTCTGCTGGATTTGTTGGGAGCATTTAGGAGGACTTCATTTATTGGACTCTCTTTCACCCACCAGGACAAAAGACAATGACCAAAAACTAAATCTTTGTTCCTCTTCAGTCTTCACTTTTCATTGATGCATCCTACTTTATTCATTTATCTTAGATACTTGTAACCCTTATGCTAAACTGCAATTTTGATACTGTGGTTATATTGTTTAACCTTTTTTTTTTTTCCTAAGTTAGGAAAGGGAGGGGTAATTCACATACACATGTATTATGGAGGCTTGAATCCAAGATTATTTAGGAGCATACTAAAGACATGAGTCAATCCAATTAACACCCCGTTGGTATTTTTTTACGATTTATTCAATCTGGTTGGTTTTGTAAGCAATTTTTGTTATTACAATAATTCACTGGATAGATTCCAAATTTTCAATTTAAAGGAGCCTCATGAGGTTTCTATAACTAATAAATTCATATTGAATTTGTGTGTTTATTTCATTAAGAAATTGAATCTCAAAGAATTTGTAGTTTTTGTTTTTAACTCCAAGTTGGGGATTTATAAGTCTCATTTGAAAATCAAACAAGGCTACGAGCATGATTTTCAGCGATCCTGAGTGAAAATCGCAAGTTTAAACAAGTTCTTGGTTGTGATCTAAAGCTCATTTGAGAAAATTTTGAAAATTGTCCATATAATTGCTAATAAAACTAAACACAATGACCAAATTGACAAAAAAAGTTCTTTACATTATCCTTAGATTCATGAAACCAGGTTTTACAACCAGTTATTTTTCCTTTTGAACCAACAAGGTCTCGTGACAAATTGAGTTCAATTTCAGTCACAAAATAAGATACATAAATTTGTGACGCACTCAGAAAAAGTGGTTAACCAAACAATATAGTAATATACATCAACAACATTGTTACCATTGAAGATTGATATAGAAAACCCAAAAACTGAACCCAACCTACAACGTGGGGGTAAAGAATACACTTTTGAATTACTTATCCTATTTTGGGCGTATTGAGGCTTTCTACAGCCGGAAATCATATTACATACCGGAAAGCCACTGAAAAACCACAAGGCATGGCCAATCCACACTCAGAAACTACCCCGGTAACCAGCTAAAATTAGCTTCACCAGTTCTATTGACAGGCAGTAAAGTAATGGCGCCTACCGGTATTACATGGAGCTGTGTATTACTTAAACTGTAAAAATCTTCCTCACCTTCTTTATGTTTCTACGACAAATTGGACAAGTAGCAGCTGCCTCTGCTATCCTGGGAGAATTGAAACAAGTAATCAATTATTAAATTGGATTCTGAAATAGCCACAATGCATGCAATGAAGTGCAATTCAAATAACAAAATGATGAACATGCCAAATATGATGCCTGAATCACTGGTTACTAGTATTTTTAAAAGCTCATTGGATGAGGCTCTTCCGAAATCAGAACTATGTATGGCCTAATCAACAACTGGCCTTGTCAACTGTTACAACTAGTTTGTGGACTTGTTGCTGGCCGAAGAATAGAGTAACTTCACAATTAGATATGACATATAGAAACAGTAGAGAATAATACCTTGTTGCGCAATCGAAACAAGCCACACAGTGCCCGCAGGGAAGGAAAAAGCAGTCCCTAGGAGCATCAAAGCAAATTGCACAAAGACGACGAGTATTATTACTTTCACCATCTCTTACTGACTTCCCTTCAAGAGAACCTGCTGCCAGAAAGTCTTCAAGATCCCCCTCATCATTCGAGGCAGAGTCATACGATGAACCCCAACTTGATTGATCCTCATCTTTGTATGAAAGCAATGGGGCTCTCTCAGATCTGAAACCGTCCTGTTGTATTCTTATTCCATCTTCATTGGTACATCGGAACTTGTTCATGAAGTTGAAGGCCACTAACATAAGCACAGTCATCCCACCTACATGCTAGAAAATTAAATATTGTACAAGATTGATACATAAAGGTTCCATTATGAGAAGAAATGGGAGAATGAGTCTACCTATACCAACAATATAAGTGGCCCATCTTGGTCCATATGACAGTTTGACATACTGGTTTGCATTAGGTATATCCTGGGGCAACCAAAAGAAATGTTAGAGTAAAGGGTAAGAACCAAATGAACACAAGTTTCCAGGGTGACATCTTCTTCTGATAATCCACTAGATTACAGCCTTACCTGCTCTGGACCAGGAGAGGTTAATACAGCTGCATTTCCATCGGGAAACAAAATTTTCAAACTACAGGATGCACCCTTGAAAGAACACTTGTAATAAGCTGCACTTGTATTGTACAATAAAGCATTCACTGTGAAGTTCAATTGCACCTGTTCAATGCAAAGATAAACCCAAGTGAATAGTATAAAGGGGTGGGAAGATAACATCAAACAGCCACAATATTCTTGAATGTAAGATAATAGCATTAGGAAAAGGGGAAAATAGAGACCCTTATGAGGAATACTCTCAAAGCCCTCATGTCATCTTGAAACTCTTTCATCCCTAAATCAGGATATACAGGTCTTATGAAGAACAATGTTTTGCATTTTTACTCTCACTCAACCTGTAATTCACTCACTTTAGCTGTATGCTGGGGTTATGGTCAATAACCACTATAACAGACCCAATGCTGGGGTTTTTGTTCTTTCTCTTTCTGCATAGCTCCTAATGACAGTTTGGTTAGTAGCATTCTTTGGTTCTTCTACCATATTTATATGTTAGTCTAAAAAATTTATTATCTATTAACTACAACAAAGATAAATAGTACTCACATACTTGGTAAAAAAAAACTAAGAATTTGATATACAAATACTCACATTTCTATCCATTTTCCAGATTTTTTGTTTGTTTTTTGTTTTATTTTTTTGTTAACTTTTCTTAATTTCAGTTATCAAAACCTTAATGTAGAATAAGGGTATAATAGGAAAGAGAGAACAAAAAAGAACAATATTAATTAAAAAGTATTAAAAAGCAAAAGGGAGTGTAAGTGGAGAAAATGGGAGTGGGAAAATCACCTCCCTTATTTTATTCCAAATAACAATGAATCCCATAAGTACTATTTCCCAATATAGCTTTTTAAGTGGATGAGCACACACCATAATAAAGGAAAAAAGTGTACAATGGATTCAAATTCCAAGGTCATAGTTCGACAATTACCTCCACATCCTCTGTGTTCAAGTTACCCACAGAAACATAGTAACTGGAAGACTTTGATATGTCCTGCTCAATCATACCACTTCCTGTGAAGAAGCAATAATTGACATTAGTGTAGTACTTATTTTGAAAAACAAAAATGAAGATCATATTCCTGACTTCAAGCCTCACCATGAATGAGGTTCCATGATAAAGTAGTATTAGGATATGTTGGTTCTTCAAGCCATTGAGCGAGGCCTTCTTTACCTGCAATGTGCTAGCTTCAGAATGCTATGAAGGTCGAATGCATTTTTCAATCAGTTAAAAAAAATGCATGAAAAACTGCAGAGAAGAAAAGTTTCAAATAATTCATACTGTTTAAAGTAAAAGAAGTAGTGCAGCAAGAATAATAGGTCCCTTATGTGGCTAATTATGACTTCGGCTAGAAAAATTGCTCTGCAATATTGGTTCACTTATGTGGCATGCTATTTATAGAATCGCAGTTCTAGGCATCAGTTTGAGCGGAGGGGCAATGACTGCATAGCAGCCATCACCAAATTAAGCAATTTATGTTCCAATTGCCTCAATAGCTCACTACACTAATCAAAATATACTCAAACTTATGTGAAACGGACGAATGAAGATATTAAATTTTCATTGCTGTAATAATATTCAAGAAGTGTAACTAGCATGGACACTTCTAAAGTGAAAAGCAAGCTATAAGTTTGGATGGGAAAAGAAAACGAAATGTAGGTAGGTACATACCTTGAGCGATAATAAGAAAAACAGAGGAGTACACGCTGTATGATATACTTATTTGAGACCCGCCATTTAGGAAATATATCCACTCCTGAAGAAGAAGCAGAGCAAATTATCAACCAAATCAACAACTAGAGGATAAAAAAAGGACTACAAACTATGAGAAAACGAAAAGAACACTCCATAGAAAGCATTTTAAGCAAACTTGCCTGATGAGAATCAGCTGGAACGGAGACAGTATGCGTTTCTGACCAAGTTGTCTCAGTATCAAGAGGAGGAGTATGATAGAAACCATATAGTACAGGGCCAGGACTTGATATATTCAGCTCTTCTACCTAATAAATACCCACCTAGATTACCAGACAGAATCATATAGGTAAAATGGAAAATGGTAGAGCTAGTGCCAAAAATACCTTTACAGACTGCACAAATATGGAGTTAGGTTGCAGAAGAATTGAACTATTAGGGCCTAGCTCTAAACTTGAAGACCCATACACTCCCAAAATCAAAGTCATCGAAACTGCAACATCCAATCAGCAGCTTAATTACTAATAATAATCGAAGAGAAAATAACAATTATGTTAAAAACAGAGTTAATTTGAAAATTAGATATAGATACAAACCAAAGAACCAGAAGGTGAGGAGGACGATGATGCAGGACCAAGTGTCGTCCCGAATGATTGTTGACACCTCATCGAATGGCGATAGGTTTGCTCCATAAGAAGTGCCGATTTCGTGGGTTTCTACCTCCGGATGCCGAAAATCGGTGTGCTGCTGATACTGATTGTGATCGTCCTCCTCTTCGCGGACCTGCGAAGCGCTCGAAGACGACGTCGCAGCAGCACCTGAAGTGTCCCTACTGATGAAAGCACCGTGAGAAGAAGATGAGGAGGAGGAAGAAGAAGATGGTTCTTCCATTGTAGAGAAACCAGAAAAGCTCGGGACGCAAAGAGAGGGAGAAATTGGAGAAAGTAATTTCAGAAACCCTAACCCTAAACCAGGGTGAAGGGTAACGCACCTGAGAGGGTCTGAGGAAGAAGGTCCATGGGGAAGCGGGTGAGTAACCGATCCACTCACCAGTCAGTCTTTCTTCTCCGTAGGAATGGTAGTTGCCAAAGAGTGACGGTTTTTTAAAACACTTATGTTAGCTGTAGCTCCAGCCAATAAGATAGCGCCAAATTGACCAATGGCGCTTCAACTTGCTACCTTGCCCTAGTCTCGCCAGTAGAGGATTGCAGTGCGAGGCGTTTTCGTTATTTTGCTTGGCCTATGAGTAAAAAATCAAGAAAATGTGTTTAGGACATTATGCTATATTCATCGATTATTTTTTTGGCGAAAAAGAGGGGATTGCATCGAATAACATTGTCAATTACAGAGAATTGGAACATATAACGAGGAGGGCCAGAAACAATGAGCCAAATAAAATAAATAAAATACATTAAACTCATCTCATTAGAAGCCAATAAGATAAACAAACAGAGCAGAATTTTCATGTAAAATCAGTGCCAAATCAGTTTGTTCAACTTTCTAGGTTTTTTTATATTTTATATACAAGCAATATTGGGGGAGGGAAAATTGAACATAGAATCTCGAATGCATAGATAAATATTCTTAACCACTTGAGCTACAAGCCTCTTACAATTTTTCTGGTTGAATCATGGCAAAAAAAATATATATTATGATTAAACATGTGAAAAATACTATTATATAAAGAGCTAGTTAATAACTTGTTTTAATTGTCAGTTTCTTCTCTCTTAGAACAAAAAATATGGACCAATTTATCTCATTTTTATTTCTCAATGCGTGCATAAGAGTAATGGCTCGTTTGTGAGTGATTCTAAATAGGCTAGAATCACTTTATAGGGAGAATCACCTCCCATGTAATTCTCCATATAATCACTTTAAGTGATTTTAAGTGATTCTGAACAGAAACACTTTCTATGTGTTTCTCCATAAAATCACTTAAAATCGCTTAAAGTGATTATTTGGAAAAGTAATTATCTATAGAAGTGTTTTTTGACCTACTCAAAATCACTCTCAAACGAGCCCTATTTTACGACTCAAGCTAAGTGTTTCGAGTAATTCCACAAACCCGAAATAAGCCACTGTCAAAATACTTTGACTTGGAAAAGGGGTAAAGTTAATTGTCCATTACGAACCAATGAAACATGTTGGCGCGGTTGTTCCCGGGTAAATTGTTTGTCAAGCAATTTCGAGTAACAGAACGCTGTTAAAATAAGACCGCCTCGAAGCCACCTAACCAAACATAGAAAACGGCTGGAAGCTTCTATACTTTGATAATACTTAGCAAACCAGTGAACGAGCTTCCACCAAAACTGAACCTCCTAATTTTATTGGTGGTGATTGCAACGTTAAAATTTGAATGAAAAATAGCCACAAGCATATTCCACCATTCACATATATAGCCATAAGCAAAGTGCATTCATTTGACTAAACAGAGCTACAGAGACGCCATTTAAATTCGAGGCCTGCAATTTTTTCTTTGTATGGGACAGCTGCGTAGACAAATGAAGGAAACCAGCAAAGATCTTCGATCTTTCTTCGAACAACACGGATGGAAGGTCGTCGGCGTTTGCAAGAAGGGGTGGTACAGAATCCGGACCAACCTCAAAATATAAGGTCTAGTCCGGTGATTGCTTATCCATTTCTTCTATATCGGTGATTTGAGAAAACAAGGTCATGGATCGATGCCATATTTCTTTTCATTTGGCTCATTTCATAACAGTTTGGATTGTAAAAGGGTGCAGTGATTGTCTAATATGATATTAGGGTTTTAGTTGTAGGAGTCACGGGAATATAATGAGACCTCAGATATCCAATCCTCGGTCGATCCCTAGTTGTTTATCAATTTGTAAAGAGTAAGGTTATGCCTGTATATTTTCCTCTCACTTGAGGGGCTTTATTTTCTGGTGTCTAATGTGTACTGGTGGTTGTTTATAACAATACGGTGGATGTTTTTTGAATGATAGACAAGTTTTATTTTGAGAAGAATGATAGACAAGTTAATGATTTCAGAATGTTGTGGTATTGGCCTCTGCAAAATGCAAGCAGTTGTTCTATTGATTTACACCTATAACACAACAATGAGCCTGCGTTAATTAATTTGATTTTGTTTAGCAATGTTTAGATGGAGCAGAAATCTAATAAAAGGAACTTGGAGAGTCGACATAAGTCAACAATAAAATATTGCAGACAATCCATGCCAAAACGTTCTGTGTTGCACATGGAACACTTGTCTTTATGCATTATTGATCATATTTTTTTCTTCTTTACATTAAAGATGTATACTTAAAAGGACTATGCAAAGGATTCACCAATGTAATGGTTTGGAGTAATTTGTTTGTACCATATCTGACCCTCCACTCGTACAACGACACGTGGATCTCATAAACTCGCCCAAGCACCCAAGGCCTCGGACAATCGGCATAGGCTACTGATGATATTGTCTCAAAGCAGCAAAAGATCATTACAGGGCCCAACACAGCCTACAATCGGTATCCCCTACCGATTCTGCAGAATCAACCTCGAAGCACCCGCCTGAAATATCTAAGGACTCGTGTCAACCTCATAGGGCCCTCCCACGAGTCCCACATCGAAAATGAGCGCTAAGAGCATACTAAATGCCCTCTATAAGTATGCCCCTCCCACTACAATACAGGGGTAAGACTTTTCAGCTTGACTTTTATAC
>NW_018922707.1:137974-149290 GCF_002207925.1 Prunus avium
TTCATCCAAATTAGGCCTTAACATGCATGAATTGCATGAATTATGCTCTCTTGCTCTTTTGGCCTACAAAACACACAAAGGGAGGCAAATAACTCAAAATTATAAGAAACTAAGCAAAAGAAGTAAGTAAATTGGGCATGTATATGTATGAAATTATGAGCTTAACACAAACCCGAAAGAAGCCACTTTCAAAATACTTTGACTTGGAAAAGGGGTAAAGTTAATTGTCCATTGGTGGTAAAATAAAAAGCCCTTACGAACCAATGAAACATGTTGGCGCCGCTGTTCCCGGCTAAATTGTTTGTTAAGCAATTTCGAGTAACAGAACGCTGTTAAAATAAGACCGCCTCGAAGCCACCTAACCAAACATAGAAAACGGCTGGAAGCTTCTATACTTTGATAATACTTAGCAAACCAGTGAACGAGCTTCCACCAAAACTGAACCTCCTAATTTTATTGGTGGTGATTGCAACGTTAAAATTTGAATGAAAAATAGCCACAAGCATATTCCACCATTCACATATATAGCCATAAGCAAAGTGCATTAATTTGACTAAACAGAGCTACAGAGACGCCATTTAAATTCGAGGCCTGCAATTTTTTCTTTGTATGGGACAGCTGCGTAGACAAATGAAGGAAACCAGCAAAGATCTTCGATCTTTCTTCGAACAACACGGATGGAAGGTCGTCGGCGTTTGCAAGAAGGGGTGGTACAGAATCCGGACCAACCTCAAAATATAAGGTCTAGTCCGGTGATTGCTTATCCATTTCTTCTATATCGGTGATTTGAGAAAACAAGGTCATGGATCGATGCCATATTTCTTTTCATTTGGCTCATTTCATAACAGTTTGGATTGTAAAAGGGTGCAGTGATTGTCTAATATGATATTAGGGTTTTAGTTGTAGGAGTCACGGGAATATAATGAGACCTCAGATATCCAATCCTCGGTCGATCCCTAGTTGTTTATCAATTTGTAAAGAGTAAGGTTATGCCTGTATATTTTCCTCTCACTTGAGGGGCTTTATTTTCTGGTGTCTAATGTGTACTGGTGGTTGTTTATAACAATACGGTGGATGTTTTTTGAATGATAGACAAGTTTTATTTTGAGAAGAATGATAGACAAGTTAATGATTTCAGAATGTTGTGGTATTGGCCTCTGCAAAATGCAAGCAGTTGTTCTATTGATTTACACCTATAACACAACAATGAGCCTGCGTTAATTAATTTGATTTTGTTTAGCAATGTTTAGATGGAGCAGAAATCTAATAAAAGGAACTTGGAGAGTCGACATAAGTCAACAATAAAATATTGCAGACAATCCATGCCAAAACGTTCTGTGTTGCACATGGAACACTTGTCTTTATGCATTATTGATCATATTTTTTTCTTCTTTACATTAAAGATGTATACTTAAAAGGACAATGCAAAGGATTCACCAATGTAATGGTTTGGAGTAATTGCTTCGTCAATAATGTTTTGTTGAAGAATACACACAGTCTCATGTCGGAAACTTAACAAAATATTGAAAGTCTCATATAATGAATGACTCCACTCATAATAACATCAAGGCCTTTTGTATAAAACCTCACACCTGTTAAATAGGTGGTTAAGTTGGGGACAATATCGATATTGCTAGTAGTGGGCCAATGGTCCGTCCCTTTGAAATCTTAACATGGAATCAAAACGAGTAAGTTGATTGGATCCAATTAAACCCAAATCAAACAAAAACCCCCAAATTGAATCAAAATCAAATAAACCCCAAATTTAAAAATAATAATAATAATAAAAAGGAGACCAATGTGGAATTTGTTGCACATATGGCCTACTAAAAAGTGGTCCCACGTGAAGAGTCGTGTTGAAGAATACACACAGTCCCACATCAGAAACTTAACAAAATAGAAAGTCTCATATAATGAATGTCTCCACTCCTAGTAACATCGAAGCCTTTTGTATCCGTGTAGTGTGTGTGAGTTTAATATACTATTGCCCCTCTCAACAACAAAAAAAGTCATATAATTTGGTGTAATGAATTTGTAGTTCAAGTAATTAAGTGCATTTAACTTTGTTTTTAAGGTCCTAGAATCGATTTTCCCCCTCCCCCAATATCACTTGTATAAGAATAATAAAAAACCTAAACAACCAAAACTAATTACTATATTCCAATCTTAATTTTGACCCCAACTTCAAAGCCTAAAACTGAAAAAGAAGAGAGCAAACATCCTTTGATTATAAAACCACATTTTAACTTTTTTTAGTTATGAAAAAAAGAAACGGCATATGGATTCAAAGCATGAAAAAGTAACCAACTTCGAATTCAAAGCCTAGATGAAAGAGAGCAACAACAAGCATTTGGTTATTATGAAAACACATTGTAATTTCTTTTCGAGTTGTTGTTATAGACATGTGTTAACTAGAACTATGCAGATCACACTAACCTATTGATCTTTTTTTCTTTTTTTTGGGTCGAAAACACTAACCTATTGATCAACCAACAAAAGAAACAGCCCACCCTTTCCAGAATGTCACTAATTCTTCCATGTCAACTACTTTTAGCTAAGCTCGGTTTGGTAAGTTTAGAATAGGTTAAGGTTGTATAAGTATATTCTCAAGACCGTATACGAACATCGGACGAAAAAGAAACGAGTACCCGGAGTAGGTATGCAGTGCTCTCCTCCCATCTAATTCAAATATTTTTGAATCAAACGGGAGAGCTCAGGAGCAGGCTAAGTAGAAGATGAAGAAAATGAAAATGGTGAAAGTTGTCTCAAATGATGGTTACACAATTCGGACCGTCTCAAAATATAAGAAGCCAAGCCGCATACATGGGCTTAGCTAAGTTGGCTAGAGCCGATGTGCTCTCCATTCTGCACTCAAGTTCGAATCTTCCTACCCGTAATTTAGATTAAATTAAAGTAGAATATCGTTTATATAAAATTAAAAAAAGATTCCAAGCCATACATCAGCTTTCGAGAATCTGGATTTCACATATTTTTATACTCTGATTGGTTGATTTATTTTGTCCATTTGGTGAAGCAAAAAGTCATCCCTTGTTGTTTTGAAAATGCACAAGAGAAATGTCACAATGTATTATATAGCATTAAAATAACACTATACACATTGGAACTGTTAATTGGGATTAGCATTTTGTCGCTTTAGCAAAATAGAGAGTTCTTGAGGAGAAGTCCCAATAATAAAATTGAAACAAAGCATAAATTATATCAGTAATTGAAGGTTTCGGGGCTGTAATCTTTCTCTAATGAAAAATTATATTCTACCTATACATCACAGAAATCTTGAATTTTATGATAAATCATATATAAATTTTGAACCAATATAAACCCAATCATATTTTGTAGCATATTTATTCAAATGAAAAATATGTGTATTATTATTTTTAATGAAACTTTTAAATAATTTTGTTAATCTATATAAATAAAGTAAAAGGCAAATAAACATTCAAAATATTAGAAAATACCTTTGGTTAATCCAAACATTAAATATTGAAATTATTAATTAAATAAGGATAATATGATAAATTCACACTTTTTATATTAAAAAATAATTAAAATTAAAAACAAAATCAGATAATGAGTCTTATTTTTATGGAACACAACTACCCATTATCTTTTTGAATTGTAAAATAAAATTAAAAAACCCATAGATATATGCATGAGCGTGTGTGTGCCAAAGGGCTAGTAAGATAATTACGCTCAATCTTGTGTTTGATTATCAAAATTTTCTTATAATGTGGCTATTAAAATTAATTTTAATATTTGAAATATTGAGATCCTAAGGATTGTTTTTGTAATTTATCTTTTTTCATTTTAAAAAAATGAGAAGAGATTAAAAATAAATTAAAGATGGTCCCACTTTTTTAGTTTAACATTCTTGCATTGAGGGAAGTCACACGCTTTCTTCGCCGCGGAGCTTACGAGCGATTCTTACATGTCTCGAACCGGCCTCGCCTCAAGTTTGACATAATCTATATATAAAGCAAAAGTTAGAGAATGGTGAAATATTCAAAATACCAGAAAATGCATTTGGTGAAATTATTAATTAAGTGTGGATAATATGGTAAATTCACACTTTTTATATTAAAAAATAATTAAATTTTAAAACAAAATCAGATAATGAATCTTATTTTTTATAGAACACAACTACATATTATCTTTTTAAATTCTAAAATAAAATTAAAAAACCAATTGACATATCCATGAGCGTGCCAAAAAGGCTAGTAAGATAATTAAGCTCAATCTTGTGTTTGATTATCAAAATTTTCTTATAATGTGGCTATTAAAATTAATTTTAATATTTGAAATATTGAGATCCTAAGGATTGTTTTTGTAATTTATCTTTTTTCATTTAAAAAAAATGAGAAGAGATTAAAAATAAATTAAAGATGGTCCCACTTTTTTAGTTTAACATTCTTGCATTGAGGGAAGTCACACGCTTTCTTCGCCGCGGAGCTTACGAGCGATTCTTACATGTCTCGAACCGGCCTCGCCTCAAGTTTGACAGCCTGTTTGATGTTTATCACAAACAAGCTCATCATTTTACATTTCAACCCCCAAACCCTCAAACCCTCCTCCCTTGCGCCCTTTTTCAAAACGTAAATAACGAACTCTAAAAGGACAGAAATGTAATTTCAAACTCAAACATCAAAACGGACCTACTCTCCCTTCCCAACAAACCACCTCACCGGAAACAAACCTCCCCTTTCCTCTTTCTCTCCCTCAACGGCTCAACTCTCCTGCTTTTTTTCGAAAACAGCACAGATCTACTGCCGTACGCGAACGCGCGTTCAAATCGCAAACCCTAATTTCTGAGACCCCTTTTGATCTCTCCGATTCGATTTGATTCGAATCGAGAGCTGAGGACGCGATGGGCGATTTCAACCTCGCGCTCGTCATCGTCGCCATTATCCTCTGCGTCATCGTCTTCGTCTTCAATGTCTACCTGCTCGTCAATTACCAGCATCCCGACGACAAGAACCAGGCCTACTTCCCCAAATTCGTCGTCGTTTTGGGGCTCTCCGTCGCCGCGATTTCCATACTGATGTTGCCGGCCGACGTGGCGAACCGTCAGGCCTGTCGCCACGCGATATACAATGGAGCGTGTAATCTCACTCTGCCAATGAAGGATATGTGGCTCGCCATCTATATCCTTGACGCCGTGCTTGTGTTCTTCATCATCCCCTTCGCTATGTTCTACTACGAAGGAGACCAGGACAAGTAGGTACTTCTAGGGTTTTTGATTGAATCAGTACTGGCTTAAAATGCACATAAGATGTTTGTGTTTATTCAGCTTGCCATTGTTGATTTGTAAAAATTGGGTGTGCGTTTTTGTGTTCAGGAGTGTTGGAAAACGGATTAGAAGCGCGTTGTTGTGGGTGGTGGTGACGGCCATTGTCTGCGCGCTCGTGCTTGGCATCTTATACGGTTAGTTGTCTTCACTTGTCATTTTCACAGGAACCACTTTGATTGCACTGAAATAATTTCTCTGTTTATGACTTTATGAGTGTTTGGTTATTTTTTGATTCTTTGTGGAACATGTTTTGTTAGAACACTATGGATTGTGTATCATTGGTTTACTCTTTGATTGTATATCAGGGCTAGTTGGGAAGGTGGACTTTACTGTTAGGCATCTCTCTTCTTCCACAACTTCCTTTCCTAGTTCATGGAGCTTTTCTAGCAGTCAAGAATGTATAAGTGGCTCACATCAGGTTTGACCTTGTTCATTGGAATTTTCTTATACTAAAAGTATCTATCCTCTTGCTCATTTTGGTGCTTTCTTTGTCTCCGACTTCTATTGTCCCTACAGTGCTCTGCATATTCTGCCAGTGATTCGTCAGAGAAAACATGGACAATGCGTACTACCTTTCCAGAATATGTCGTTGCTCTTGCTACCATTGTTGGTTCTGTGCTTTTTACTGTAAGTTCTTTCTTGGAAATCTTGACATATTTATGTCGTTATCAAATCTGCAGGTGATAACTGGGGGTCCCTGGTCAATGTCAAGAAAATGCTTCTCAGGAGTTGATTAGACTGCCATTTTTTTGTTGCAAGATTATGTCCGTGTATAGTAAAAAAAGATATATATATATATATAGACATTGCATTTCAGCATCTTATTTTTCTATAGTTAAAAAATTACCCTCTTCCTGTATCATCCAGATATTTGGTGGTGTTGGCATTGCTTGTCTCCCTCTGGGACTCATATTTTCATTCGTCCGGCGTCCAAAGGCTGTTATTACCCGGTCACAGTATATCAAGGTACTACTTTTTTGTCTATCATGTGTAAAGTTTAAATGATGAATATTGTTGTGATTTCTTATTTGTGGTTTCTCTTGTACACTTCAGGAAGCCACTGAACTGGGTAAGAAAGCAAAAGAATTGAAAAAAGCAGCCGATGCACTCCATCAAGAAGAAAGAAGTGGTTCCAAGGGTAGAAAATGGCGTAAAAATGTGAAGGCAGTAGAGAAGGTATATCTAACACTCCAAATCTAAAGTTTAGTTAGGCACCAGCTTTTATGTTTGCTTTGGTGCGTGCATCATTTAAGCTAATTGGAAAGGGAGTGCATGTACCTTGTTGGATCATTTGTGCTCCAAGCATTAGCTATGAAGCTTCAATGGATATCAGAAATTTCCTTTGGAAAAATTGAATTTATTTTCTGAAATTTGATGTTTGCCTTTGTATGTGCTGTTATTGAAAGTTATTTAACGTTTGCTTAATGGCTTAACTGTCTCATTACAAAAAAGTTGATGCTTGCTTAACCTTGCAGGAGTTGCTTCAATTAGAAGAAGATGTAAAACTTCTAGAAGAGGTGTATCCTCAAGGAGAGAAGGTAAAGGGCATTACACATGTGACTTCTTCACTTTCCATATATCAAACTATTTCTCCCTTTTATTTCTAATCTTCTTGCCTCACATCAGGCTGAGACTACTTGGGCTATGACTGTTCTTGGGTACTTGGCGAAGCTTGTGTTGGGAATTTTAGGGTGAGTGCTGTTGTTCCATTTAAACCTGCTTTAAATAGTTTTGGCTTCTTGACTTGAGAGATGAGCTGGGATGGATATTTGGAAGAGTAAAGTTTTAGATAAGGAAGAAGGCAAATATGAAGTAAATATGAAGCCAAAAGCAGTATCAAAATCTTGCAGCCAGTAGGAAATTAATAGAATTCAGTTCAAGAGCCATGGTGCATGTGAAAATATCTGATTGCGTTTAGGTAAATATGAAGTAATTGCCCTTCTGGTGTATGCGTTTCAGTATGATCTATTTTTGTTGGTGCTTACTGTAGGTAGCGATGTAAATAGATAGCTAATGTTGTAACAGTTCTATAGCTTGGGGTCAAGAATGCATTTTTTTTAAGATGTGATGTGCTATCATTCATGGTGATGATGTAGTATGTGGATTGCCATGGTTTTCCTTTTTCTTGTGTGTCATCATTTTCTAAGGATCTTGACAAGATTTATTGACATAAAAAACCTTTTGCCTGTGTTTTTCAGATTGATTGTCTCAGTGGCTTGGATTGCTCATATCATCATCTATCTATTGATTAGCCCACCACTTTCTCCTTTCTTGAATGAGGTTTTCATCAAGCTGGATGATATATGGGGTACTTTCAGAATATATTTCTCTTGCCTCTATGTTGTTATTATTCTTCTTAACGGATACGATTTTGATATGCTTATTATTCTCCACCAGGTCTTTTGGGCACTGTTGCATTTGCATTCTTCTGCTTCTACCTCCTCCTTGCAGTCATTGCTGGGGCTATGATGCTTGGGATGAAATTAGTTTTCATTACTATTCATCCAATGAAGTAATGATTTTTCCATGTTAGCCTTATTTATTCAATAATGCTTACCTTTAAATTTTTGTCACCCAGAGGCTTGGTTGCTCATAAATGTAATTTACTTGTTTCAGGTGGGGAGCGACTCTTATGAATTCATTTTTATTTAACGTGGGACTTATTCTCCTTTGCTCCATCAGGTTAGCATCTTTTATCCTTTGTGCTTCTTATTACATGCTAGATGAAGTCTGTGCATGGTCGTGGTTCCCTTTCTGAAGATTTTTTGAGATTGCAACTGTAACTAATGTTGAATTCCTTTGTTTCAGTGTGATTCAGTTCTGCTCAACAGCATTTGCATACTATGCTCAAGCAACTGCAGCCCAAGAAATATTTGGTCATACATTGCAATCTCTTCGCGGGATAAGATATTTGTACAAGTGAGTTCTTTTCTTTGCATGAATTCATTCTGATTAGACATGTACGTTTACTGATTTGCCTATACATTTTGGTGTTGCATTACAGGTACAATGTGTTTCAAATTGCATTTATTGTCCTGGCGGGTTTGACCTTCGTGTACTATGCTGCCTTTGTATGTCTACAAACCATATATTCTTGTTTGGTTTATTTGTCTTCTTCTACGTGCTTCTTAAAGTAATGCGGTTTTTGTTTGTCTTCAAAATTTCAGGGATGGAGAAGAAAAAAACCAAGTGGCAGGTTCCAACTTTCCTCGTAATTCATGTTTTGTCTAGAACAGCATGCACCCACCCTGGAGCTTTTGGGGTTCTCAGTTTTATCATCTCTTTTCGGAATGGTTTTCTCGGATGTGGATGGCCTAGTTTTTGATCTATATTGAAAGGTTTCGGTTGAGTAGGCAGAGATATCATCCGAGTTTGCATTGGGTTTTAGTGCAGGGGGAGTGGCACCGCTGTTTGTTTTTCCGCTTGTATTTCCCCCTTTGTATGTATTAATTCCTTCATTTGACCTTTTGTGTTATAAAATTGGTTTGGGTTTGTAATCGTGTTAATCCTTTGCACACTGGGAAACTGGATGTCTAGAACTACCCTTGATGTAACATAACCATTCGGATCAAATTATTGTATGAGCAGCCATATTTAGTTTCACATTTGTGGACATGTACCTACTGCTACATCATGTTCTCCGTAAGTAAACTAGGGTTTCGAAGATAATCATTTGCCAAAACTTCTCTGAGGATTTAGAATGGCATTTGTAATTCTGACAAGAGTCTTTCAGTACAAAGGAAATGCCGAGGGCTTGGAAGGGCGAGAGTTGAACTATTTTCTCTGAGGAGAGAGGTTATTAAATGGTTTACGGCCGTTAACTAACATGCATAATTATATCTTAATTGTCGCTAAGTCCCCAATGGATTAGTGCTTGAGCAACGCTGTGATCGGCAATGTTCAAAGTTGTTCCATCACCACAGGGAGGGTCATAAGGCGAACTCTCTGCAAATTCTGTTGGCAATGACTTCCAGTGAAGGCTGGGTTCCCAGTCTGCTTCTCTAAGGACCTTCAGTATCTCCTCCGCCACGATCTTGCTCGCCGCAGCTGAAAAATGGATTCCATCCCTGGACAATGGTCGATCCAATTTACCAGACCAAATTATTAAGCGAAGGATTAATCTTTGATCAAGCTGAGTTTATAGAAAATAGATGTAATTAAGTGGAAGCATAAACTAAAATATGAAACTGCACGTACGTAAAGCAAGCAGTTGACCAGTCTTTTCTCTTCTGAATTGAAGTCCACAGATCAACAGCCTTGACATCCAACTCTCGGCAGACCTCTAAACAAGCATCTGAGTAGATTTTGCAGGACTCGTTTGTTCGATTCCGCTCGGGAATTATGTCTCTGATTTTGGTATAAAAAAAAAAAGAAAGGAACAGAAAAGAGAAAAGCTCCTGAGAACTCAGCAAAAGGAAATGAAGAAAGAATCACAAATCATCACCATATAAGCACCTTAAATTTTCAAGAATTTGTTCCTCATTGACAGGAGGAGCAGTGAGAAAGATAATGCGAATTTTTTCTGAAAGGCTCTGGCAACCAAACGTATCTGTCACTGTTAGAATAACATGCATTGCACACAAAACAAGTTGTTCATATAAAATGCACATATATATATATATATATAAGCTGAGATGATGAGAGATTAATTTTACCTTTAAATATTTACCAATCTTCCTCATGTTTTCTACATATTCAGGAAGTGGTACATGAGGGCCTAAGCCTGATGAATGAGGCAGCATTGAATCATTGCCACCGAAATAAACTATCACCAAAGATGGCTGAATTGCTGCATCCTATACATGTCAAATATAATTACACAACATCAGCATCAAACCACGGCCATGTTTGGTGCCTAGGATTTCAGTTAACGCACAATGTCCGAGTCTGAATTCACTATAAATGTACAATACCTTGGGAAAAACTTGCTCTAGAACCTGAAGAGCACGCCTCGAGTTCCAGCCGGCATATCCTCGCACCAGTACGTCCGCCTATGCCCGAAATTTTATAAGATCAGTGATGCCATTAACAAGGAACTTAATATAGTTTGACATGAAAGTTTAGCAGTTAAACACATGTAAGGCTTTTAGGTTATGTAACAGAGGGAGGGCAAAGGGGGAAGCACCCTTGAAAATTAGTTGAGTCATTAATTTGACTGTTTGGATATGCAGTGAAAAACTTTATTTGATCATTGGTTTAAATAAATGAAAAAAGTTTATGTGTATTTTTCAAAGAAAGAGACAATTTGACTATCTGGCTCATCAGAAGAAACCCAGGGAATTGAAAAAAACTGTCAGATAATGCCGTGACTTTTGATCATCATGGAATCTTTTCTTTGTTTAATACTTAGTAGCAGTTAAAGCAGAAAACAAAAGTATATGCTGTCTTCATTTATCAGAATTGCCCAAGTGGTGGACCTGGTTGTCCAATATATTGCTTTTTTTTATATATTAAAATTATCAGAAGAACAAGCTACTCAAAAATAATATATATACTAGGACATTCCTCAAATAAAATGATTTAAGTGACACCTTTTAAGGTTGCCTACAACTCTATATATATATCCTTACCTATTAATTAATTGATTAATTATGAGTTTCACTGTAGAAGCATAATGAGCACAGCAACAATGAATTATTTTATTTTCTGTGGCTGCAAATTAAGTATGAAAAAGAAAGCTTTCTGGTTCATCAATGTGTGTGTGAGTGTGAACCAAGTCAAATATATGGACAGAGCTAACAAGATCATGCATGTAAGGATATCAAAAGAGAGCATGCAATGCATGAATAAAGTAGAGAGATGAGCTTCAGAGATTAAGAAATGTGGACCCCACCACTAAGCTAATTGCCCCCGTATGTACCAAGTTAACAACATAATAAGAAAAAAAAAAACAGATTAATTTGTTGCTTTGCTCCTTATTAATTAATTTAAAAAATAACATATATGTTGATCATCATAAACCCCAATCAATTGATATAGAAGCTGAAAACCAGGTTTAGGAAATTAATTAG
>NW_018922707.1:149415-184534 GCF_002207925.1 Prunus avium
TCTCTCTCTCTCTCTCTCTCTCTCTCTCTCTCTCTCTCAAAAACACAGTTTGGAGGATAAGCTTAGGTATTTGTCTCTCACCTGGATTCTTTGTGTTGCTTGATGCAATCCCCAATGACGACGAGCACAGACTTATATATAGACCACGTCATGGTCGACGAGTTAGGTGTGGTTCTATTGAATTTACAAAGAAAACCACAAAACATATCAAACACTCTTTTGCCACTTTGGTCAACTGGGTAATTTCATAGTGTAACAATTCATCATCGAAATAACTTGTAATTTTCTTGTAACTTCATTGCTAATGACAAGAATCATTTTTATATTACTTTTTTCGGGTCATTTTCATTGTTTTATTTAATTCTATTAGGTTTGTTTGATGTCAAAACAAAAAAGGAAGAGAAAAAGATTCCAATTCTATGTTATCCAAAGTTTATGAAAGAATAAAAACCTATTTTTGTATCCCTCGAAAGGATTGAAAAAAAACCTATTTTGTAATTACGCTAAATAATTTACAACTCTTCTGTATCAATAATTAGCATAAATGACAAACTTTATTGGGTCATTGGGATAATTTTTTAAAACTAGTGGGGACTTACGAATGCTTTCCTGAAATTACAAGAAGAAAAAGAACATATTCAAAATACTGGGGTTGGTTATGATATTTTACTATTGTTTTGGGGCAGAAGTTTAATTTTCAATACTTGTTTTTTTTTTCTCTCCTCCGATCCCGAGTAGGGTTGCCTCCTCCTAGCTTCTGTTTCTGAGCAAGAAGAAGACGATGGACATAGCTCTCTTTTCCCCATCTTCACTTTTCCATGACGAGGGACACTTCCAGTAGTACTCTCTCTCTCTCCAAGGAGCTCCCAATTTTAGCTGATATGGTGAAAATATACTGACTTGGCTTGGCCTTATTTGCAGGTGAGGAAGACACAGAGACCCAGCAAAGCTACGTCGAGAGGAGGCACAAGTTTCCGGGGATGGTAAGTCTATTCCTTTATTTGTCAATACCCAGAAACGTAAATTTGTCTTTCACTGGTTATAACTGTTAATCCCTTGTTAATTTGTTAATGTGGTCCTTTTTATATATTTATTTATTCACATTTGCTCTTTCCAAGTTTGTTTTGTCACATTTCTTCTTTTTTATTTGTTCCCTATTTGAAATCAAATTTTTTCTGTTTCTGAGCTTGAATGTTTGAATTTCTAAGTTTTCGTATTAAAGTTCTGTGGATGGTGATAAGCAAATGGTTTTGTAGCATATGTCAATGGATAAATCAAAAGCATATATTGGTTCAATTCCGTACAATCGGATACTTAGGTTCAGTCACTTCAGAGAGTAGTAGCTGCTTTTTACTAGAGTTGTTTTGACCTTTCATTGAACATCCCAAGAGGTTGTTTTGGTTTTTTACTTTTAGTATTGGCCTGGTTTTTGATTGCTTCTTTATAGTTTCAAGTTCTTTAAACCAATTTATGTAACTTGGTTTGTTTCAGGAGTTGGTCATCCGAGAATTTTCGTTTCATCAGTTGAATGCCAATTTACTCTGGCCTGGGACATTTGCATTTGCAGAATGGTTAGTTGAACACAGGCCATCAATTGAAGGACGGCATTGTCTTGAACTGGGCAGGTATTTCTCAACTATGCCACATCCATCTTTGCATCACAAGAATACTGGAATGCTTTTCTTTTTCTTGCTTGTCCCACTTTTAGTGATTTTGGGGATCATGAGTAGTGATTGCATCACATGGATACTTTTTTTCACATGGGGCAAAACCTTGCTTATGTTGTTCTTAAGCTGAACATCATTCTACTATCTAGAAGTTTGTTTATCTCCGGGAGTTGGTAAGATGCAAACGCCTGGCATCTGTACTGTGTAGTTAGAATAACTTCTCGGGAAAACATTTGTGGAATTGGAGTTAATTTTTAGTTTATGCTTTTCCAGTATCCTTCATTTCATCTTATACCAGACATATGTTTGATATAAATTTTGAGTCTGATTGATATTGATAGTTGCCCTGATGATGTTGATTTGTCTACTGATTGGCAGTGGCACTGGTGCTTTGGCCATTTTTCTACGAAGATTGCTTAATCTTGACATCACTACATCAGACTATAATGATCAGGAAATTGAAGAAAATATAGCTCATAACTGCAGGGTAAATGGAATTGCACCTGTCCTTCCTCATATAAAGCGTATGTCATCCTTCATTTCATATTATACCATACATATGTTTGAACTTTGATTTGCTGTGCCGAAGAAGTTAATTTAGTGGACTTCTAATTGATTTTCAGATACCTGGGGTGACACTTTCTCTACTGCTGATCCAGACTGGGACCTGATTATTGCTAGTGATATATTGTTGTGTAAGTTTCTCACCAACGTGCTTCAAATATACTTCTTCTAAACGTTGTCCTTGGAGCTGCACATAAAACCGTATGCTAAGTTGCTAACTATCCTTTTTTCACTTGAGTGCGTGCAGATGTGAAGCAGTATGCAAATTTGATAAAAACCCTTTTGTTTCTCCTCAAATCTTACAAGCCGAAGGATAATAAAGCCCGGCCTCAAGCAAGTGATGAGCAGAGTTGCGGTAATATGCTGGCAAATTTGTCTGAATTCATGTAGTAGATGTTAAAACTGTGCTCATTTGTATTTACCTCTTGCTCACAGGACAATCATTCAGTTTGCCCCGGCCTGCATTTCTAATGAGTTGGAGACGCAGAATTGGGAAAGAGGATGAATCACTCTTCTTCTCTGGTTGTGAAGATGCTGGTCTTGAAGTAAAGCATCTGGGATCTCGTGTATATTGCATCAAACCAAGAGAAACAACCACCAATGGCGACCAAATAGAGAATATTTAGAAGCTACATTTGGTCGAGAAGTAGCCATTCAAGAATTGATTTATCTGCAGTTGTATCATTCTTAATTTTTTTTTTAATTTTGTAAGCGAATTTTGTTTGAAAATGGTTTTTGTTCATCTGAATGAATGAGCGGGAAGGGAGCATGAAGGGTTTTCCTAGAATATCCATCTATTACTAAATTACTAATAGATGGATGGATGGATAATAGTCTCTATGAAACGATATTCAAGCAAAAGCACCCAAAATTAGTTAATCTTAATCAACCAAGTTATCACCAACAAATCAAGTAATCAACCAAAAAGCATAGAGATTATGGCGGAGGCCATTACCAAGTTAGAATGGGAATCTGAAACAACTATCAAAATTGCCTAAAACACAAGGGAGACGGCGGTGGCAGAAGGTAAGTGGATTAACATTTGTTTTTTATTTTATTTTAAAGTTTAATTTGTTTCTTCTAATTGATTAAATAAAAAATAAAAAAAACAAATACTTTTGTTTGTTTAGGACTATTTAAGAAATTTACGTGTTTTCTTTACATGATATGTCACACACAAAGGCAACAATTTCAATCAGATGCATGGCACATGAAACACCTCCACATTAAACCAATGGTGTTGGTTGGTACTTGGTAACTTGTTCTGTCGGTTGTTCTTGTAGCCTTTCCTTATCAGTTTCAACTTCTAGTTCTTCTTTGATTCTCTGAAATGGAAATATGGTCTTTTTCTCTCTGTGCCTGGTAAATCATGTCCACATCTGGCTACCATGCATGGCAATACGTGCCCTGCTTTCATTGCTCAGATGAATTGTAATTCAACAGGACACTTCCTGTTTGGCATTTCCTCATCAAACCCCAGTTTGAGCTTGGTGGGTGGCAAGATTTCTACTTAATATATATACTGTAGTTAATTTGACCCTTAATTGATTGTGGTTACCAGGAAATTAGCTTGATTAATTTAAATTGATTGCAATTAGCTTAATTGGTTTATGCTTCATTGGGTATATTTGCCAAATTATAGTAACTCTTTGCGTTTGGTTTTATCATCTTACCAAGCTGATATTTTACCAAACCCCACAGATATAAATTCCATATATACAATCAATGAAAAGTTAATGCCAAGGGCCAAAGCTGTTTCTGTGAATAAAAGTAGCTGAACAAAAAAAGTCAGCATTTTTTTTGGCTGTGACACCGACTATGGCTTCCAACCAAGAATGCCTCTTGGAAAATGGCACAAGCAGTGAGGAAGAAGTGCACCATGGCAGGACCGCTAGACAATTGTCGGCTTCTGCATTGCGCAAGAAGTCGGATCCTGCACTGCCAAACAGTGTTCAAAATGGACATCTCAGGGAGTGGCTTGTTAATCTTCAGGTTGTTCTTCTGGGGACCAAGCTTTCGGTTCTCCTTCCCACCATTCCTCTGTCCATTTTTGCTGTGTACTATGGCTTTGGAAAGGTGATTGTTTGCTTTCATATTTTAATAAGAAATATAGTATACAATAGAAAATAATATAAAAAATCTGAATTTAGATGACTGATCCTTGTAAGCCTTTTCTTTATTTTTCCTTTGACAGCCCTGGATTTTCACTCTGAGCTTACTTGCATTAACCTTACTTGCTGAGCGCATCAGTTTTCTCACAGAGTAAGGCACACAAAAACACAATCAATTATCCTTCTTCAAATTTTTCTTACATTAATCATTGTACTTAAAATTGCAGACAAATATCATACTTCACTGGTCCAACAGGTAAATTGTTTTCATTTTACTTGTTAGAATGCTTTCAATTACTTAAAGGTTGCTTCAGAATGGGACTGAAGGCTCACTTTTTATCTGGTTTGTGCAGTGGGAGGGCTTCTAAATGCAACATTTGGTAATGCCACAGAGCTGATTATAGCAATATCTGCTCTAAGTCAAGGAAAAGTAGCCTTGCTCAAGTATTCTCTCTTGGGTTCAGTTCTTTCTAACCTTCTTTTGGTCCTTGGGACCTCTCTTTTCTGTGGTGGTCTTGCTAACCTCAGAAGGGAGCAAAAATTTGAAAGAGTAAGTCCCTAATCATAACCCAAGCTCAATTTGCATTATATAATTTCATATGTTAACTTCCCTTTTAATCATCTAAACTATGTTTCTTCATACCTTAATTTATATGGGCATTGTTTCATCAGAGACAGGCCAATGTGAACTCTCTCCTTCTACTTCTAGGAACATTCTGCCACACGCTCCCAATGCTGCTTCAATATGCTGGGAACTCTGCTGCAACAAAAGACCAAACACTCCAATTCTCAAGGGCCATTAGTATCCTAATGCTACTTTCTTATATTGCATTCATGTTCTTCCAGTTGTGGACTCACCGCGGATTTTTCGAATTGCAGCAAGTAATTATCCTAAGGTTTTGGCTGCAATGTTAATTTCATTTTCATGCTTCCAAACCTTCTTTCAGTAGTGCATTGGGAACAATGTTCTGCAATACAAGTAGTCATACAAGAAAAGCATTCATCTAGTTATATATGCAGTAAGAGAAGTAAGAAAACAAATATGCAGACATGTGCTCAACTATCATGCAAGTCTTCATTTCTAACCTGTCCATGAGATTGAAGCACCCCAAAAATAAACAGAGTTTATTTAAAGCAATTGATTGATATATGCATTAAGCTTGACTTTTCTGTGCTTCCATTCCCAAAAACCAAGCAAATAAATACTAGAGCTCAGCTAAGGAACTATAATAATGCAACTGGTCAGGTACCAGAAGTTGATGGTGATGAGGATGTTGAAGAAGTGGCTGAGATAGGTTTCTGGAGTGGATTTGCTTGGCTGTTTGCTGTCACTGCCATCACAGCTTTGTTGTCTGAGTATGTTGTGGGCACAATTGAGGTAATTAGTACACTATGTTCTTGAGTGGATTGTTAATTTTCTAAACAGAAAGCAATTCACTGAAATTCTTGATTGTATTAGGATGCATCAAAATCTTGG
The DNA here is from genome assembly GCF_002207925.1 of Prunus avium. The sequence goes on from NW_018922707.1 coordinate 155,235, forward strand.
GGTTTGTCTTTCAGCTTCCTCAGCCTCATCTTGGTACCAATTCTTGGGAATGCAGCTGAGCACGCAGGATCAATCATTTTTGCTTTCAAGAACAAGTTGGTGAGAAATGATAATATAGTGGCCTTTTCTTATTCAAAACTAATGGCAAATTGGAAAATCCAGTTCTTTTCATTTGGGAACTTATAACCAACTTTATATTTTCTGTTTTGCACAAATGCAGGACATATCATTAGGAGTCTCTTTAGGGTCTGCAACTCAGGTCGCCATGTTCGTGGTTCGTACGGATTATCAAAGCTGAATTACTGCAGGCCTTGCAGTTCTCTATCCAAATTGAATTATTATGAAAAATCCATGCCTTAACATGAACATTTTTTCTAATTGTGTGATGACTCAGGTCCCGTGCTGCGTCGTTGTTGCTTGGATAATGGGCATCAACATGGATCTTAACTTCGGTCTCATTGAAACAGTGTCTCTTGCTCTAGCAGTGATCACCACAGCCTTTGCTTTACAGGTAACGTTCACATCAATCATACAGAACATAACTTCCTATTAGAAACTTGCTAGCTGTCCTGTTTTTTCTTGATCATTGAGTTATATTATTTCAAGTCTTGTAATGTTTGATTTTTATAGGATGGCACTTCCCATTATGTGAAAGGGTTGGTTCTTATTTTCTGCTACATTGTCATTGGAATCTGCTTCTTTGTATTCGAAACGCCGGTTGGTGAGTACTCAGAAACGCTGCGAACACCACCAAACCCTCGTCAGTTTCCATAGTTCTCCACATACATACATATATATTAAGTCATAATTTCTTTCTCACAGACCAAACAGCATCAACTTGAGGCTAAAATCACCAACTATGAAAGCAGTTTTCAGAGCTTAAAATAGTTGGGCACGTAATAAGTTATCTTTTCTGTGCTATATGCGTTGTGGTTCCGTGGATATAGCCAGAGGTTTATGGTAGTTACCTTTGCATGGCGATTGGGATTGGACGGTTATAGCCAGAGGTTTATGGTTACTTAATCAACATAACAACCGCCATCTTCAGCTGCGCTTCGACTCGAGCGCGCCTTGTCATATTTTCTCCTTTTTGTTTAGGCCACGGCGTCGTTTTGCATATTTATTATTTGCACCACATTTCCTTTTTCTTTTTCTTGGGTTTTTTTTTTTTTTTTTGCCAAGCTTTTTCTTTTTCTATGTTTGAAATATTCAAAAATGTTGAGGAAATATTAATACCAAGAGAAAAATGCATGGAGGAACACTAAGCAAAAGAGAGAAATATCCAACCAAGGTGGTTAGTGTGAGTGGTTCGACACTCTCATTCCTTAAGAGAGGTCAGGGGTTCGATCTCTGCTCTCGTACGGAGTCACCACTTTGGCCAACACTTTAACCCTTACGGGCCGACCCGGTGTGAATGGGGATTAATTTGGGTTGTGGTTAAGGCTTAAAGGTGCCACCCATAGTTGGGGCCTATCCAGGACCACCTCATGGTTTAGACCAAAAAAAAAAAAAAAGAAATATCCAATATATTATTAGAAATCATAAATTTGAAACAAAAAATAATATGAATATAAATCTCATGAAATCACATATATAAGGAAGGGCTCAAGTCAGACATCTACCCAGAGCCCACATATTAAGGTCACAACTGGCCCACAAAGCAATTTACCTTGGACCATACTTTCCTTCCTACTTGTAAAGAGGAACTACTCCTTACCTTCTATTGTGGCTCACCCACAAAGTGACATGTGTTCTCTCTTTTTTAGTTGTCAAAACAACTTATTCTTTTTTCACTTTTACTGACTTTCCACCAAAATAGAAAGAAAAAAAATCCCATTGTTTTTTTTTTCACTTTGATTTTTCTCAATCATTTTAAAAAATAATAAGTTTCCTTCCTCAGTCAAAATTTTAAGTCTGCAACCCTTTCCAACTCTAGCTTTAATAATCCATTTACAACCGAAGTTCCACTAACAACATTTGTAGACATAGTTTCTTCATGGATTTTTTTTCAATATAAGATCATGTTACAAAGGGAAAAAACAATGAGAATTTTAATTTTAATTTTATTTTGTATGTTTTGGTAAAAAGCTAGGGGTTGAGTAAAAGTGAAAAAAGAAGTTGTCTAAAAAAGAGAGGACACATGTCACTTTGTGGTTGAGCCACAATAGAAGGTAAGGAGGGAAGTATTGTCCTTATCTATTTACTAACGCCTAGCGCCTAGGCATCCGAAAAAAGAGCCTAAGCGGCTATCTAAGCCGATTTTTCAAACGGGTATATTTTTCTTCACCGCTTTAACCCAAGGTATACCCTCATCACCCTTCTCAACACTTGACATGTGTCCCTTGGCATAACCATAGTTAACTCTTTACTTTGTATCTATGCAACCATGGTTATGTCAATAGACACATGTCAAATGTTGAGAAGGGTGGTGAGGGTACACCTTGGGTTAAAGTGGTGAGCAAAAATGCTCCATTTTTCAAACCTTTGACAATTATTACAGCTACTCATGTCTTTGTCATGTGGAGTATACCTCCAATCCAAAACAACCAAGTGAATCAAAGGTTATTCATATACAAATCTTACGCGAGAAAACTGAAGCAACATACACAAATATCCAAGGCATCAAATTAAGTGGGCAAACCTCTAACAAGAGAGCAAAGCGATGTGATGCGAAGAGAGTGGCGATGCTATGGGTGAATCAGTGCACTACTCCTCACTGGCCTGGAGGAGTCGTTGTGGTTGTGCTCCTCCGTATTTCTCCCTTTTCCTTCCTTCCTTTGGGGCTTGAGTTCACACAACATAAAAATTGAAAACTGGAGAAAAGCAAAGAAGAAGGGGAGAGCACCGAAAAAGTGGAAGAAGCTGAAAGGAACTGAAATTTCAGGATTGTTTTCTATTTTTTTCGGTTTCTAAAATTTCAACCCTAAACCCTAAATGATGGGGCCGAGTTTCTGGAACAACAATTTTGAGCAAAATGAAAAAAGAGACACTTTTACCCATGTGGGTTTGGTCTAGTGGTTGGGGCTAGGTCCACCATGTTTGGCCGAAGGTTAGCAGGCTCCTCAGTGAGGTCCTGCGTTCGATGCTCCGCATGTGTAAAGAACCTCATGGGGAGAGCTTTAACCTTAACCCCTCCCCAGCTCGGAGTGGTTGCACACTTTGCCACCATTTCTTTCATCCAAAAAAAAAAAAAAAGAGACACTTTTTTTTTCTTGGGGCCCATTCTTGCCCAAATCAACACTTGGGCTAAAACAGACCCTTATCTTGTCCTAGGCCAAACTAGATTGGGCCAAACAGATGCATTAGAAAGTGTTTTTTAAAATTTTATTTATTTATTTGAGGCTAGATCTAGACCTAAGTCCCATTAGACATGCTGTAATGGTAGAGATATATTCAGGTCCAACTTGTTAGTGGAATAAAATGTATATTCTATTTTGTGTCGTAATAAAATGTATATTCTATTTTGTGTCGTAATAAAATGTATAATAAGGCCAAATAAGAAGATTCAAAAATGAAAATTTATCATCACAAAGATAGAGTTAGATAGACACACGGCACCTAACGGTAAGACTACAACAATTATCCAATTAGTATATATAATTGATATTTATGCTCTAAATGGCCTTAACATTAACACTAACTATAAAAAATAAATAAATAAACTCACATGGGCTATAGCCCAGGTTGTACAAGTCATAGGTCCGTGCCTGCCCATATCGGAAAATTGACCAAATAAAATACAAGATATAATGAATAGTCTACTATTAATGTCAACGATGTCTTTTGTGATAAAACCTCATATATACTGGGCTTTGTATGTGGTTAAGTTGAGGACAATAAGTATCTCCTCTTCTATTAAGATACGGTGGGTCTCATAAAATACAATTAACTTTAACAGTCTCCTTTTAGAATATAATAAAACTTTTGTTCTCTTTCTCATCTTGTACTCCCAATCTTGCCGACTATTTTATTTGATAGAGATAGAAATCTAACTGCATGAAAAAAAAACTCTCCACTCACTACCCACTAGCTATATACAAACCAAATCTTCCACAATATTTTTATAGGTTTGGTTGAATGGTCCTGTCAAGCCTTGGTTGGTGTGATTTGTACCGAACTTGGTTAACCAAACTACGTACGTACCCTTAAGGCCTTTAAATATATGGTGAATGTGACCCTAGCACACAGTCCAAATGTGAAACGCTTCTTCTCTGGACCATCCGTCCGCATTATAAGAACTATCTACTCTCAGCAATCTTACTTCATATCAGTTTTTGTGGCAGTCGTCTTTCGAAGAAGAAATAGTCTTTCAGAACTGGTTGTGTTTTTCATGGTAGAAATCTAATCGTACGTCTCTCTCTTAACTTCTTCTCTATGAAATCAAATCAAATCATGAATATTCATGTGCAGTTAAACCACAAAGTCAGTGTCCACGAGTCTCATTGAAGACTAAAGATACGGAATACGTCTCATAGAAAAAACACTAGTGGTTTACGGACGTCTCATATAAATATATATATATATACCAACAAAATAAATTAACTGAGACGTCCCTACAAATATATATGGGAAATTTCGCGGAAATTGCAGCTCATGCAAGATGTCCCTACACACATGCACACCACATTACTGCCCACAACCAAAATTCCGTCCTCAATTTAAAATTTAGTATAAAACTCACATGCTCATGTCATAGAGGATCTACAAAAATCATGCATACCAGTACCAGATAGAGAACGATGACGATGTGGGGAAGATGTTTACGTACGTGTCCATATATTCCAAATAATATTCGCTTAATTCAATTGATGGAGGACGAAGGAAGCTTCGCGGAAGCTGTCTAGGGTTCCACAGACAAGCATCATCATGAGTGGAAGGCAGATATTTGGGAATGTAAAAAAGAGCTAGGGTTCTTTCTTGATAATGTGATAAGAGCTATATATATATATATATATATATATATATCAATCTCAGATTCTCAGTTAACGTAAGTATTATGTAGATGATGATACGGCTTGTCCAATATAGGTCCCTACATTTTTTATTTCCTAGACATATATCCATCACTCTATAAATCTATGTGTAAAACCCAATTTCAAATTTAAATGACCAGTAGGATATAAGAGGTTATAGTATTCCTATGTTTTTACCCCTAAAATTGCAAACAAAAAAAAAATCCGTAAATTACATATCCAATATTGTACCTATGAAAAATATAAATATAAATATATAAGTATAAAAATATAGGTGTATTATTTAAATAAAATTTAGGTATATTATCTACTGAAATTTTTTACAGAAATAGGTACACAATAATTTATAGAAAATATAGATACACAATAATTTATAGAAAAATAATAGGTAGATTATTATACACCAAAAAACTAGGTACAATAAATGAAATCCAAGTTCTAAAATAGGTAGATTATTATCCGGAAAAGATGGAACAAAATTTCAAAAAGGCAATAAGGAAAACTGCAGGCCAACACATTGTTGGCTGTATTGATGAATTTTAATAATAAAACGGATAATTAATTGCAAACAAAATTTTTAGAGGGAATCACCACAAGAAATTGGGGAACCAAAAATTAAAACACCACCCCGTTAGCAATCAAAAATTATAATAAATCAAAAATTGAGCTTAATAAGGTAACTTGATGAGTTCGATCCTAGTTATGGGTTTTTTTACTTATTAAAATTGGGTATTATTTATAGGAAAAAAAAGTGAAGGGTTACAGATAAGATAAGTTGAATTTGACGGGTGTAAGCCAAATTTACTTATATTATCCATATATATAACATGTAAGTATGAAGTTTTCAGAGAAGATATGCAGGATTTATTTAGGCAAACCGCAAGCGAAATGATGTTATAATAAGCAAGTACGTAGTGTGAAAGCAACTTATACCAGATATTGAAAGTTTGAAATTAAGAGTAGGGTCTCGTGTACATACACAGTTCAGTAAGAACAGGCAGAATAAGAGACCATAAAATCTAAACTAAGTAAGCAAACTTGGTAGCTAGAAGATCTTCACCCACTAAAACCCTTTGCACAATTGACATTCTTGACACTTGAGGCCGCAAATATATATAGGCACTTAGAAATCTCGTCCTTAAATAGTAAGGAACGAAACTTCTCTCTACCTTCCTCTACTTTGGAAGTTTTTGCAGCTTAATTAGTGAAGTGCATAGTCCATTTTTGTTCTCATTATTATAAACGTAGCCACTTAAAGAGTTCAAGTTACGCATACACTCTACACATACAAAGAAGACAGTTTTGTATGTGTATGCGTATATGCGTATATATATGCGTAGCTTGAACTTCATTGTATGTATCGATCTTTGTTTCACTTGGGATAATTTAAGGACTGTAATTTGTTATACGGATTTATATGCATGTGTGGTCTGTGGATGTAGAGAACAAAATAGACAAAAAAACAAAAATGCTGGTCTGCAACTCCATGTGAGCCTGTCATTGTTTCATGAAAGGTCGAGAGATCAAATGCAGAGAGACAGGTAAGCAAGCATAGCCGTCTCGAGTTTTACTGCTTGAGATATTGTGAGAGTGAGATACATTGATATGCGACCGATCAAGTACATACATTGATATGAGCCCGATCAAGTAGCTTCTGCGAAGGTTCCTCTGTATATTTTGAGTAGGTTGGGCAAAGTGTATACCTACTTCTCCTCACTTATTATTGTGTTTTATTTTATTATATATATATATATATATATATATATATATATATATATATATATATATATATATATATATATATATATATATATATATATATATATATATATATATATATATATATATATATATATATATATATATATATATATATATATATATATATATATATATATATATATATATATATATATATATATATATATATATATATATATATATATATATATATATATATATATATATATATATATATATATATATATATATATATATATATATATATATATATATATATATATATATATATATATATATATATATATATATATATATATATATATATATATATATATATATATATATATATATATATATATATATATATATATATATATATATATATATATATATATATATATATATATATATATATATATATATATATATATATATATATATATATATATATATATATATATATATATATATATATATATATATATATATATATATATATATATATATATATATATATATATATATATATATATATATATATGTTTACGCGTGGCGTGCTTTGCCTTGGCTGCACATAATGCAGAATGTCTTCATCATCCCCATCAATCTACTTTCTCGTTCCTTTGTTTTCATGCTCATAATTGCTATTTGTTTACGTGGTTTAAAATAATTATTTTAAAAAAAACAAAAACGTCATGATTTTTACTGTTCCAAGTGGGTTTTTTATGTAACTTTCGTTTGACTCTGCTTGGTTTTGCCTGTTCTTTCCAGGACCGCACAACAAGTACAAGCGTCAGTCAAATATACAGTTTCTTTCTTCCTCACGTACGGAACATGCTTAAATATTGTATATTTAGCTACGAATGCCGCCACGCCAACAAAAACAAAAGTAAAAATAAAAAAAAGAATTTCATACTACGCAGGATGACAAGAATTTACAGTTTCTTTTTTCCTCACCTGGAGAATACCTGTTACAATCTTTGAATAAGTAGTCACCGATGGTCAAAGAAATATAATAACTTTACAGAAAACAACTACGTACCTACCATTTAGATTTTGGTTCTTCCTTATACCAAATACCTAATTAATTATGTCACGGCACCAAATCATTTGTTGGTTTCTGATCATCTCTGTTTTGTTTTTTTTTTCAAAGATGAATAATTTTTGTCCAAGTTACATTGAAGATGGATTACTTATAAAGGAGATTTATTTAATTCAATTCTCCAAAATGGTAGGATAACAAAGTTTATAACTTATCATTTCTAATTCCGAAAATGAAAAATCATTCACTTCTATGTTTATTTTCTATATATTTTAAAATACATTAAATCTAATGAGTTATCCAATCCAATCTAGACACCGAACTAGTCTTATCATTTACTAACTTGTGTAGTTGGAAAAGAAAAATCAGAAAAAAGAAAGTTGGCTTTGTCGTATATACACATGTATAATATATTTATATTTCTTAATACTTATTTTGGAAAATACGTACGTGTCTTGTTAAACCTGCTGATGGCTAAAAACAAAAGAACGAAACTTCGAGGAAGCTACGGAATATATTAGTGTGGCAAAATATCATCCGCCGCACGCCCAGGCTATTTATACTGTATATGACTTGTCACTCCACTTCATCTCTCAATAGGTAATATCGAGCTTGTCATCCTGTTACATTGGCAAGCAACTTTGTTCCACAAAATCTTCTCTCTCTGTTTTTTTGGGTCGCTAGGTTTTTGTGCTTTGTGCAATCACATCATCGGTCATGGCTTCAAACCAAGAACAGCCATGGCTATTAGAAAATGGCAACCTCAAGGGCTTAAGTAAGGAGAACCGGACCGGTCGGACCGCGCACAACATGTCATCCTCTTCCCTGCGGAAGAAGTCTGACCTCACCCTTGTCTCCAAAATTCCATGCTCTCTCCTTAGACAGTTTTTGACGAATTTGCAGGAGGTTATGCTGGGGACAAAACTCTCCGTTTTATTCCCAGCCATCCCACTGGCAATTGTGGCTCAGTGTTTTGGTTTTGCAAGAGTGAGTACCAACTCCTTGCTAGGTTTTTTTCAATATAACAGTGGAAAAAAAACATTTAAAAAAAATTACTTACAATTATTAATACCTACCATGTATACGTATATAAGTTGGAGAAATTTATAATATGATACTGAAATACGACAACGCAGTGTAAAATGTCTTGTGAAGAAAATTGCTTTAGAAAGGAAAATTGTTAATAGAAATCCTTTGATCGTAACCGTTGTGATTATTTCTCTTAAACAGCCTTGGGTGTTTGCGCTGAGCTTAATTGGGCTTATGCCACTGGCAGAACGGGTCAGCTTTCTGACTGAGTAAGTCCAATTTTTTTGACTCTTCATTATATATTAGTACTTATAGTTAGTACAATTTCCATTTGGGCGTACACTAAATTTTGGTTTTTCTTTTTTTTTCCCCCAAAATTGCAGGCAAATTTCTTTTTACACCGGTCCAACAGGTAATTCAATTATTTCTTATTTATTCATTTAACTTTTTGTCACATACCGTACGTGACATGATTGATGAATTTATTTCTTATACATTTGTTTTTTCAGTGGGAGGGCTTCTAAATGCGACATGTGGAAATGCCACGGAGCTAATTATTGCAATCTTTGCTCTAGCTCAACATAAGATAGCAGTTGTGAAGTACTCTCTGCTGGGGTCCATTCTCTCAAACCTTCTCTTAGTCCTCGGCACTTCTCTCTTTTGCGGTGGCATTGCCAACATCAGAAGAGAACAGAAATATGACAGAGTAAGTTCATGACTCTGGACAAACAAATATCACTGCCCATTATCAAGTTATCCTTATCCTGGATACTGTTGGTTTCATTTCATGCCTATCTAATATGTTGTTTGTTTATTTGCGTGTTGTCCAAACAGAGACAAGCGGATGTGAACTCCCTCATGTTGCTGCTGGCACTTTTGTGTCACTTGCTGCCAATGCTGTTCACGTTTGCTACAGGAGCCTCTGCTAGTGTGACATCAGACCCTTCCCTCCATTTGTCCAGAGCCAGCAGCATTGTTATGCTCATAGCTTATACTGCATACATTGTCTTCCAGTTGTGGACACACCGTGAATTATTTGAAGCTCAGGAGGTAATTAATGCAAGATTCTTTTATGAATATAAGTGGTTTGATTCGTTGTCTAGCAACATAAGTCTGACAAGAGAACATTAATGCAAGACTTGGAAGATAAATTATTGGGAATTTTATGGCAGCATTTATCTGTGTTAATTGCTAACTTAGAGGCAATTTAATGTGGTGGTATTGATCAGGAATCGGACGATGATGGTGTTGTTTCGGAAGAAGCACCTGTGATTGGATTCTGGAGTGGGATTGTGTGGCTGATTGGAATGACTGCAGTGATTGCCTTGTTGTCTGAGTATGTTGTGGGAACAATTGAGGTAAATATATAATCTGGCCACCTTGATTGAAACATAACCCCATTTTGTTTATTTTGGTACTCATAGAAATCACTACTTTTTCATCAGGAAGCATCAGATTCTTGGGGCTTGTCTGTGAGCTTCATCAGCATAATCTTGCTACCTATTGTTGGCAATGCAGCAGAACATGCAGGAGCAGTCATATTCGCTTTCAAGAACAAGTTGGTGAGTGATTAATTAACGATCACATTAGCTTCTAATCGCATTTCTAAACACAAGATCTTTCCATTTAAAAAAATATATATGTATTTTATGCAGGATATAACGTTGGGTGTTGCTTTGGGATCTGCAACTCAAATTGCCTTGTTTGTGGTAAGAACAACAACTATAGTCTATAAGAACATATATAATTAATGTTGGAAGATTTGCAACTCAAATGCCATTGAAATGAATGAATCTGCAGGTTCCATCGTGCGTGATTATTGCTTGGATAATGGGAATTAACATGGATCTCAATTTCAGTGTCATTGAGACTGGCTCTTTAGCTTTATCAATCCTTGCTGTAGCCTTCACTTTACAGGTAATTAATTAAGATTGCTAATCTTACCTCATCAAAAACATCATCATTATCCTTCAGTCTCAATTAAGATTGCTAATCATACCCTTAATCTCACTTTTGCTTGATTTAATATTTATAGGATGGTACTTCCCACTACCTCAAGGGATTGGTTCTTCTGCTGTGCTACATTATTATTGGAGCCTGCTTTTTTGTAACCGAATCTCCCCTTCGTAAGTACTAAACTAAAAACCTTGTTTCCTGGTTAATGTAACAACTTACAAAAAAATCTAAAACATAAACTTTTTCGCCCGTAGATCACTCGAACATCGTCAACGTGGGACTTAAAACATCAAACGAAGCAGTTTTTGGAGCTTAATTAAAAATGTAAGTTCGTTTGTACAGCACTTTTGAATGCATATATATATATATATATATATGTATTTACATTTCTGCTAGCAACTTAATTGAGTCAAGACATGAATTATTACTTAACTGATTGATTTTGATGCAGGTGTTTGGCCTTTCAAGGGCCACCTCCTGAGTATTATTACAGCCCTGCTGTTGTTGGCTGCATGCCTTTGTTATTCATCAAATTTGATTGGTGCCATAGCCGGTCCGAAAGCGAACATTTTTCATTGATCTGCTTGTCCAGCATGGGATACTTGATGAAAAGAGTTGGGTCTTGTTGAAGCTTGATGAGGACAGGCTACAGAATCAGTCATATATGTGTATAGCTAGTACTATATATGAATCAGATTTGTTTTTCCATCTGATTTTTTTATTTCTTCTTACAAATGCCAGTAGAGCTTGTGTCATACATGGCATAGAGGCTTGATTTCTTTGCTTTTTTGTTATGTAATAATAAAGAATTAATAATGGAGAATTTGTTGGTTTGGGTTTTGCAACTTCCATTCTCACTCTCTTTCCTCTCCCATTCTCTCTCTCAATCTCATCCTCACTTCCATTTTCACTATCATTTTCCTCTATATTCTAGCGCAAAAACTAAAAAATAAAAACTAAAAACTAAAAACTAAAAATAAAATAATTATCAAACGAGCCTTAAATTGGCGAGTCTCAAATTCTCTTGAGAAAAGGACCAAAACCAAGCAAAAAGTAAAATCAGCATAAAGGAAAATAAAGCGAAACAAGGGGCCAATGCTTACCTTTTAGCAGACAGTCAAAGTCAATGGAATTTTTACAAAGGTTTCCATAGGAACCCTAAACCCTAGTGGCAAATCAACAAAATGGAAGCATTGTACAGTCTAAAACTACTTCATGTCTGGAAAACATGCTCAGATTTCCCCAAAAAAGAAAAGAAAAAAGAACATGATTCGGATTAGCCTGGCAACCCATTGAGCCATGGTTCGGGTCAACCCAGAATATTAATGAACTTGGGCCGTAGCTTTCACTCATTTTTCAACTGAGTAAGTGAAGTTGGGCTTGGGCCTTGGGCTTCCCTATTGGTTGGGTCACATTTTCAGCTAGATTAACCCTTTGGCTCCTTTTTTTATTATTCGATTTTTAATTCTCTCAAATATTCTTCCATTCCATCCTCTATGTATCTCTCTCAGATTATTGTTATGAGGCAACACTTGTCAGTTCTAGTTACTTATCTATATATATAGCAAAAGGCAAAGAATGGTGAAACATTCAAAATACCAGAAATGCCCTTGATTAACATAAATATTCAAAATTGAAATTATTAATTAAATGAGGATAATATGGTAAATTCATACTTTTTCATATTAAAAAATTTAAATTTAAAATTAAAATCAGATAATAAGTTCTATTTTTATGGAACACAACTACCCATTATCTTTTTTAATTCTAAAATAAAAAAATAAAAAATAAAACCGATTGCCAACGGGCTAGTTTAATTTAAGAAAAAACTTGGCTCCTTCATATTGAAGAGGAGCTACTCGATACAACCAATGTGGTTTTGACACATGTTAAATTATTTTTGAAACTTTGTCAATGTTGCTAAAATTTGACAAATGTCAAAAACCCATTGGTTGTAAGGAGGAGCTCTTCCTCAATTTTAAGAAGCCAAGTCATGCTTATTTCAATATTAAAGTTAAAAAGCTATAACTAATAGAACTTTCCTTGTCAACCCTAAAATAAAATAAATGGTTAATGACAGTTTAGTACCCTGTGGTTATACCCTTAAGACATGTCAATCCATACCTTCTCAATTTTTACAATAACATACCCCTGGTCTTTTAAATTTGTTAAATGTGGTTTCGCCGTTAGAGCATTTCCACCGGAAGGCCCTAGCTCGGGCACAAGACCCCCCAAGCTAAGAAATACAGCTCCAACGATACAAAACAACCCAGGCAGGCTTGGGCTCCACCAAGCCCTGGCAGACTCGAAGGCAAGAACAACACAAACTGTTGCCTGAGGGCTGAGTGATGACATTAGCAACGAATTTTTTTTTTAAGAAAATCGAAAAAAATACTAATTATTATTCCCATTTTAAATTTTGACTTATCTATATATATATATAGCAAAAGGCAAAGAATGGTGAAACATTCAAAATACTAGAAATGCCCTTGATTAACATAAATATTCAAAATTGAAATTATTAATTAAATGAGGATAATATGGTAAATTCATACTTTTTCATATTAAAAAATTTAAATTTAAAATTAAAATCAGATAATAAGTTCTATTTTTATGGAACACAACTACCCATTATCTTTTTTAATTCTAAAATAAAAAAATAAAAAATAAAACCGATTGCCAACGGGCTAGTTTAATTTAAGAAAAAACTTGGCTCCTTCATATTGAAGAGGAGCTACTCGATACAACCAATGTGGTTTTGACACATGTTAAATTATTTTTGAAACTTTGTCAATGTTGCTAAAATTTGACAAATGTCAAAAACCCATTGGTTGTAAGGAGGAGCTCCTCCTCAATTTTAAGAAGCCAAGTCATGCTTATATTTTGATTCAATATTAAAGTTAAAAAGCTATAACTAATAGAACTTTCCTTGTCAACCCTAAAATAAAATAAATGGTTAATGACAGTTTAGTACCCTATGATTATATCCTTAAGACATGTCAATCCATACCTTCTCAGTTTTTACAATAACATACCCCCAGTCTTTTAAATTTGTTAAAATGTGATTTCGCCGTTAGAGCATTTCCACCAGGAGGCCCTAGCTCGGGCACAAGACCCCCCCAAGCCAAGAAATACAGCTCCAACGGTACAAAACAACCCAGGCAGGCTTGGGCTCCACCAAGCCCTGGCAGACTCGAAGGCAAGAACAACACGAACTGTTGCCTGAGGGCTGAGTGATGACATTAGCAACGAAATTTTTTTTAAGAAAATCGAAAAAAATACTAATTATTATTCCCATTTTAAATTTTGAGTCTCCTAACAATAAATAAAAAAGAAAAAAAAAGTATATTAGTGTAAAACAGCGAAACCCCATTTGATTAAAAAAAGTGGGGCCCAAGCCCTTTTGAGAAATATGGATGGTGAATCACACGCACTTCGTACAAAATTAGCAAATAATGTACCCGCCTGCTTGAACAAAAGTGCCTTCCCGTGTCCTCTGCTCTCTATCTTTCTCTGCAACAGCACAGCTACCTCCCTCGCTGCCTTATCTCTTCACCTCCGCTCTCAGCGTTCAAAATTCCCCCAATCCATGACCGGAGAATCCAAGCCCATTATCTCCTGGCGGAGCATTCCGAGCCTAAACGCCTCTCACTGCGCCCTCACTGAGGCTGCGGAGCTCGAGCCGTTATGGAAGACCACGCAGCTCAGCTTCACTGGTGGTGGTGGGAGTGGCATTCGTTGTAATTTCGCCTGCGTTTCGGTGGTGGAGAGGGTAGAGCGGAGAAATGAATTCGCCCCGACCTCGGCTCAGCTGGTGAAGCATCCGCTGGCCATACTCGCTTGCGTTCCCAAAGACGCCGCGCTCTTTGCCGCCGGAGCCGTCGCTGGAGCCGCCGCCAAGACCGTCACGGCTCCGCTCGACCGCATCAAGATTCTTATGCAGGTGCTCATTGACTCCCTCTATACTCTATACCTTTGAATTTTGTCACATTTCTCGCAATTTTATAGCTCGAAATGGTTGCATACGGCGACGTATCTGTAGAACATTGTGCTTCCCTTTATTTTTGGTTAATTACTATGAAAACATAAAGTGAATGTTCAAAATTTACTTTCAGGAAACCGAGAAGGCATTGATATTACGAAATTCAGTGTTTTTATTTCCGTTGATAAATCTTGGCTTTCCATTATGCTGGTTGAGAAAATAACACAGAAATGAGAATTTTAGGTAGCTTGCTATGTTGTGACCAGCATCACTCCAGAAATTTTAAAAATTATTTCTGGGCGTTTTCTTTTGCTACAAGAAATGCAATTGTTTCTGATTCTGGATTTTTTTAAAAATCCAGTTTTTGTTATTAGGCTTACTGGGTTTATTACACTGTGCTTTTCCAGTCCTTCTATGGTATATTTTTTAGCTCCTTGTCAAGACATATTCATACTTGTTGTCTGGCAAATAGTATTCTGCATTATTGTTATCCCACTAAATTAAATAGTACCTCAATTGTAAGTGTAACTGTTCAGTAGTCTAAAGAAAGGTTGATATATCTGCAGACTCATGGGATTCGAGTTGGGCAACAAAGCGCTAAGAAAGTTATCAGTTTTCTCGAGGTATGTAATGGTTCACCCATCCTCCGCTTTGCCCAGTTTTTGACATCATAAATTATATGCATTTGTCTTACAATCATATGGGCTGTGAAACAGAGGTTGTAGACTTGAACTGTTGACAAAGTTTGATTAAAAAATAAATCTATTCAGCTTTATCACTGCTCGTTAGTTTTTCCAATAATGGTTTTATGGCTTACATATATGATGACTTATGGAGATTTATGATCTTTTCACAGAGATGCATAATTTATGGTTTAAAAAAAAAAAAATTATGTTCAATTTTCTTTTAGAAGAATTTGACATCATGCTATATGACCACCTCTTCATGTTTAATGATGATGCATACCCTGCAGGCCATAACAATGATAGGGAAGGAAGAAGGGATTAAAGGGTACTGGAAAGGCAACCTTCCTCAGGTTTTCTGCTGATGAAGTTTCCTATTGTGTTACAAAATATTACTTGCCCCTGCTATAAAGTAGGGCGTTTCTTGTGTTGCATTAATTTTGAAAATTCTTTTAATTGTTTAGGTCATAAGGATTATCCCTTATAGTGCTGTCCAGCTTTTTGCGTATGAAGCTTATAAGGTAATTTTGAAACCCTTTTGAAGAAAATTTTTCTGCAGCATTCCATGTATCCAGAACTAAAGCTCTTTTTCTTGAATTTGAAGAAACTCTTTAGGGGGAAAGATGGTGAGCTCTCTCTTGTTGGAAGACTTGCAGCAGGTGCTTGTGCTGGCATGACATCCACTTTTGTGAGTAATGCATTTGTGTTGTGACATTTTTGGTTCATGAGTGTTTTCCTCTTAAGCTTAAAATGGTTTGTCTGGGTGGGTAGTGTTCCTAGGAACACGTGAACCCTCGTATTTTACTTATGAAGTCTACTTCGTGGATAGTTTTTTATATTTTTGCCCTCTTGTCGTTCATCTAACTTATTTTCATTCTACCTGTTATGTGGAACTATTCAAAGATATACTATTTTCCTCCATGTAGGTAACATACCCGTTGGATGTCCTGAGGTTACGGTTAGCAGTTGAACCAGGGTACCGAACTATGTCTGAGGTATGACCTACCTGATCATGTTATTTATGATAGGATGCCCCTATCTTCGTGAAGATGAATTTTTTAATGTTTTTTTTTTCCAGATTGCCTTAAACATGCTAAGAGAGGAAGGAGTTGCATCCTTCTACTATGGTCTTGGACCTTCTCTTATTGGAATAGCTCCATATATTGCTGTGAACTTTTGCATTTTTGACTTGTGAGTCCACTCCTACCTCTTTCCATGTTACACTAGAGGAGAATACAAATAATGTATCCTATTTTACTCATATTCGTGTTTGGATGACAGGGTGAAGAAGTCTTTACCGGAGGAATTTCAAAAGAAAACTGAAGCATCTCTGTTAACAGGCTTGGTGTCAGCTTCCCTAGCCACACTCACATGCTATCCTTTGGATACTGTGAGAAGACAGATGCAAATGAAGGGCACACCTTACAAGACGGTTTTGGATGCCATTCCAGGTAAAACTGTGGTGTTAATTACTTTTACCATCAGGAATTGACATAAAAGTGACCAGACATTGTGTCAAGCACTAGACATTAAGTCTTAATGTAGAGGAGTCATATAGAATTAGAACGCGAGTTAAGTATAACAATTGTAGATGTCTTAAACTATTCTCACTATATGAATAATTGGGAAACATACTTGGGGACCAGAAGCTCAACTCTTCCACATTCTTGATTTGGTTAAATGTGATATGGGAAAAATGCACTTTAAAGAAAAAATCTCTTCCTCAGTTATGCTTTACAATGGTGATTAAAGATAAAAACTTTGGATTTATGCCAAGGACTTGGATTGGAGTATTGATTCTGAGAATGTCGGTGGCTTAGTATTAAGTAGGATTCAAATGTTGCTACCTAGTACCTACTGAAGCATATGTCTACCAGCTTCTGGTGTGTGCATGATATGGTTTAATTTTCTTGAGAATAGGTTTACCTCAATCACCAGAAAGTTTCTCATTATTTCGTTAATAGCTTTTATTTGTGTTTGTAATGAAGTTGCACTTTTGGGTTAATAGTCGAAGTCATTTATTTAAGTTGATGTTGCTTGTGCAGGTATTGTGGCCCGTGATGGACTTATAGGATTGTATAGGGGATTTTTGCCTAATGCTTTGAAAACTCTACCGAACAGCAGGTTCCATGCACACCCCTCCCTACCTTTGTTTTCTTCTATTTTATCATGTTAAAATTTAAATTATCTGGTCTCTTAGGCTCTTAGCTGCTTGCTGAATGATGTCTTTTCTAACCTCAATTTTGGTTGGTGTTCCATGCTTGGGAATTTTATAGGGGCATTTATTTTATGAGTGGTTATAGTTTCCAGGGACATTTTAAACCTCTGAAACTCAGTTACCTTACGAAATCTCCCTTTTTCAAATGCAGCATTAGGCTTACTACTTACGACATGGTCAAACGTCTAATTGCAACCAGTCAGAAAGAGTTTCAGAGAATTGTGGAGGAAAATCGCAATAAACAACAGCAAAAGGTCGTTGGTTAAACAATGTAGCATTTAGTGCCACCAGTCCAGCAGACTACACCAGTACTAGGCAGACCACCACCAAATTTTCTTATTGACATTGTGTTCACTGACGATGGCCGTTATTTTTAGGACTTGCATTGGCCAAATTGCCTTTATATTAGCAAGGACTGAGCTGCCGAGTGAATCCTTGTCCCTTTTGGTAGGTTGTGATGTTGTAGGACAATTACTAGCTTAGGTAGGTTTGCCTATTTTTCGAGGAATTCATGTTCCGCCACGCTATGCAGTGGGTTCGAGATTATGTTTTGCCAAAGCCACCTGTATAACGTATGTAGAAAACACTTGGAATTTGTTAGTCATTCATTGAACCAGGCCTTTTTTATTGTAACGCAATCTTATTGGGTAATGGAAGCAGTTCTGATTTATAAACTGCAGTAAAATGTGGTCATGCAAGCGTTTTTTTTTATTTTTTATTTTTTGCGTCAGTAAAATTAAATTCTACGGACTGGTTGATGGGTTGGGCTGCCATCAATTAAGAAAGCAAAATACTCCGTTGGGCCTAATCTCTTGGGCGAGGCGAGGGCTTTGTTTCAGGTCCGTTTGAAAGGGTGCAAGACGACGTCGTTTTGAAAGGCGGGTAAGTACGAACAAACTCCGTTTTCCCACGAGTTGCAATGTCCGTACATTTGGGTGGGTGGTAGATAGAGGATCGACCAACAGAAGAAGGAAATGAAGATAGACGACCGTTGGCCGTTAAATCCGTTTTGCGGCAGTGGAGTGTGAAAAGAACCTGAAGAAGAAGAAGACTGGCTCTTAACTTCTGTAACCCTAAAACCCTAAACCCCCTTTAACGTCTTCACGCAATGCCCTGTGGCGCTGTACAACTCTCGCTTCCTACTTGTGCTTTCGAGTCTTCTAGAAAGCCTCTGAATTTCAGACATTGCCACTTCCGAATCGCGTGCTCCTCCTCCTCCTCTGTATCCAACCTTCAAAAGGGAGATGACGATGAAAACCAAGCTGATCATGGCAGGTAACAACAGCTTCTCCTTCTTTACCTCTCTGTTTGGCTCCCGAGAAAAACTTTGCCGGTAAAGAAAAAAAAGTTCGACTCTGAATTTGCTTAATTTGTAACAGAAATCGAGGCCGACCGCACGTGATCTTAGTGGAGAGATATGGAAATGGCACTGCTAAGAGGTCCTTTCTCAATAACATTGCTCTCATGCAACTAAAAGATTGCAACTTTACTTCAAAATTCTAAACCTCAAGTGTCTAAGTTGTGAGCTGTTTCTCTTGATGTGTGGTTCCACAAGCAGGTATGTGGTAGATGATGAATTGAAAGTGCAAACTTTTATCGAGGAGGAGCGTAGTTTAGTATCTAATAATTCTGAGAGCTCACATTTCTCCAACTCAACATTATCATGGCTTCCGGGTATTGTCAAAGATTTTATCTTTCCTGCAGGTTTCCCAGGTGACTAATATAATCAGTGTTTCCCTCTCCACTGGTTTTTTTCATTCATACATACATAAATAACATGTGTTGGTTGAACTTAGACTTTTGAATAGTGGATTCAAAGTGAAGATAGTCGGAATCATTAAAGTTCATATGTAGTGGTGGCTAAGTGTCCAGAGACCAAAATATGATTAGCAGAGCCAGTACGAGATTTCTAACCTTTTATTATTTTCACTTTTCTTGCAGGATCAGTTTCTGATGATTATTTGTTGTACATGTTGTTACAGTTCCCTACCAATGTAACTGCATGGATATGCCATACCTTAGTCACATCAAGTCTTCTAAAGGTTAGTTAGTCAAGGACTCGGGCCATCATTTGCCTTTTTGCAAATGCATTTTTACTTTTTAATCATGCACTATTTGCAGGCTGTCGGTGTTGGTTCTTTCTCAGGCAGTACTGCTGCTGCTTCAGCAGCTGCCATCAGGTGGATATATTTATTTTCTATATGTTTTTTTTTTTTGTGTGGAATCATATGTGCAAGTTCCATTTATGTTATCTAAGACCTGGGCCTAATTCATTCCCCACCTTATGCTGAGACTCGTAACCAAGGGACATCATTTGTTTTTTATTGTGGACTTGGTTTTGTAAGACAATATTTTTATCTGTAGAGCAACATTTGTATATCAATTCCTTTTGTTGGACTGAACTGTAGGTTATGAGATTGTTTCTGCAGATGGGTTTCGAAAGATGGAATTGGAGCTGTTGGACGCTTATTTATCGGTATGCCAATCATAAAGAGAGCTAAATGGAATACAAGGTTATGTGATGAATTTCAACAGTGACTATGTCTCTTTCTCAGGTGGGCGATTTGGCAATGTTTTTGATGACGATCCAAAGCAGTGGCGCTTATATGCTGACTTTATTGGCAGTGCTGGAAGGTTCATCTACCAAACTCTCTGTTGGATATTGCACAAATGAATTGAAAAAAAATTATTGGATCATAAAAATTTAATGTTTTCATGCAGCATTTTCGACCTTACTACACCATTGTATCCTGCCTATTTCCTGCCATTGGCATCTCTTGGAAATCTTGCCAAGGTATTGCACTGCTGTGCTCTGTAGGCTACAGCTGATTGATTTTATGACCACAACTGCAGCATTAGCTTCTTTTATGAAAAATAAGTTTGGTTTCTGAATTGTTCCTTCTAGCGATTTTTTTGTATATCTGCACCATAGCTGATATAGCTGTTGATTGAGTATTCCATTTCCTTATTTACATGATGTGATGTGGGCATCTAAACAGGCTGTTGCGAGAGGGCTAAAAGATCCTTCAAACCGTGTGATTCAAAATCATTTTGCAGTTGAGGGAAATCTGGGGGAGATAGCAGCAAAGGTCATGTTTAAGAGTAACTTCTGCAATCAAACTTCACAAAATTTAGTTGATAACATATTTTGTGTTTGATAACATATATGTATCACATATAAGAGAATGCTCTTCTCATAATTAATTGGTCAAATGTTTCAGGAGGAAGTTTGGGAAGTGGCTGCTCAGCTGCTTGGCCTGGGTTTGGGCATACTGTTCCTAGTATGTTATTTTGTTTCTTAAGACGGTCTTACTTTATTCTCTAAAGAGTACTGTGACTTCCCAGTGGCTAACTTCTTCGTTTGATGTATTTAAATGATTTAGAATCGTGAATGCAGGATACACCAGGCCTTGTAAGAGCATACCCAGTATTGGCAACAACATGGATGGTCATGCGGCTTCTGCATCTTTGGTTACGCTATCAATCACTTTCAGTTCTCCAATTTAACTCTGTAAGTCTCTCTCTCTCTCTCTCTCTCACACACACACACACACACACACTGAGACACAAACAAGGAATAAGGTTTTCTTGGTAGGGGGGTAAATAGGATTGAATTTGGATATTCTACATTTTAATTGTTTTATGCCCATGCATGGACTGGATCAAGAGGGGAAAATGTGATTTAAGGTTTAGTTCATTTATGATCTGTTCTTTCTGTTTTCCTTTCCTTGCAGTTAAATCTTAAGCGTGCTCGTATGCTGGTAAAATCTCATGTATTACACTCTATTGTACCTGGTAAGGAACCTTTTCTGATCCTTCGCTTATAAAGCTGTTCTATCATCATAAACAATGACCATTCTTTCTGGTTGTTTAATTTAGGTTCTGTTGATTGCAATAGGGAAGAAAACATTTTATTGTGGCCAAGATTCATGACACCACGAATTACATTTGGTGTTCCCTTGGAGGAGATGATTTTTGGAGAGAGAACTGCTCCCATGGTAATCCATCCTTTCTTTCGTTGCATGAAGGAGTGAAAGCATCTAAAGTATATCCTTATAAACATCAAATCTGGGCATGCGGGTCTGTCAGTAGTTTGTTAGAGAGTCCTTCATTCTTTTCCTTTTCTTTTATCTTTTAATAACAGTTGAAGGCACTTCTGGAGTTATACACAAAGGAGAAATATATTCTTGTAGTGAACCAACAAATAAGCGACTTTGAGGTCTTTGTTTCATTCAAGGTATGCATTTAAATTGCTGGTAAGGATTTATAGAAGATTATTGTCCTCAAAGTTTAATCAACCTTGATGATAACAATAATGATGCAGGTTGGAGCTACGAGTTTCTCAGTTTTACGAAGTGTTTGGCAGGCTTATTGGCTATATGAGAACTGGAATAGGTTAGGTAATGCATTTGACCAGCTTGCAAAAAGCCTGCTGGAGATGGAAGATAGGTTTGAAGACTTCATCCAGCAGTTAAATGGAAGTGGATGGGATACAAGTCAAATTAATTTGAAAGTCCCCAGGGAAATCACCCTTGATGAATTAAGCCCCATTTGAGTTTTCAAATATGGGTTTTGTAATTTATTTGTTGTTAGTATGAATACGGGGGAAATGTTGATCTGCAAAGTGCAGCCATGCTTGTTTACAGATGACAGAACCAAACACCAAGATGACATATGGATTCATTTAGGGGGTCTGGTTCTTCCGTGAGGCATATTTTACGAGCCCCATTTGAGTTTTCAAATATGGGTTTTGTAATTTATTTGTTGTTAGTATGAATACGACGGGGAAATGTTGATCTGCAAAGTGCAGCCATGCTGGTTTACAGATGACAGAACCAAACACCAAGATGACATATGGATTCATTTAGGGGGTCTGGTTCTTCCGTGAGGCATATTTTACCTAGAGAAAGAAGCTGAGCCGTCAAGTTGATATTTTGACTGGAATATGTTGGCCGCCATAATTGGCATTGCATGGTGGAGGAGGGTTGAGTCTAGATTTCTAGTTGAGTTTCCGATGCAGCGAAAGTTTTGCATATAGAATCGTAGATTAGTAAGTTTTGTCTTCTTCAAAGCTTTGTGGAAATTATAAAATTGCGTATTTTCATAAGCCTAACATAGCAGCCATTAGCCAGTGATTGATTGCTTTCATGTCAATGGCTTTTCTTGTATTGCTACGGAAAAAAAAAAAACTGTTTACTGCTCAACTTGGCTGGGAATCTAAAAAGCAAAGAAATTACATCTGATTCAAGTTAAAGTCTGGACTACTGATAGTAATTTGCACTTTACTGCATATACCAACTCTTTAGCCATCTAAGTACTGCTAGCCTCTGTTCGTTTTCCAAAAAACCGCTTGCTAACAGACGAGCCAGACCCTCCATTGTTGCTAAACTTTCCCATTACTGTCTCCCTGTGCATGAGATGAGGGAACAAAGTGAGAGAGAGAGAGAGAGAGAGAGAGAGACGAGAGGAATACTTACGTCACATACAAGGCAGAAGCTAAAGTCAAGGAATACTTACGTCACATACAAGGCAGAAGCTAAAGTCAAAGCAGTGTCCCGAAAAATTGTCAAAACCACCCGTCCCACCTGTCCCTTGCCGCACCAGCTGGCAACGCTGCTCATTGTAAAGGAGAGAGAGAGAGAGAGTGATGAGTATAGTGTATGAGAGTGTGGGAAAAGGATGGGGATGGGTTGTGATATAAATAGTGGCTTGTTTGCTTTCTCCCCAAGCTTACTTTGGAGTCCAGTCCAAAGTCTAATGTTGTTTGTTGAGCACGAAAATTCCAAAGCTATAGTGTGGGCAACAAGAAGCAGCAATTTCTTTTTTATTTCTTTTTATCTATGATTTTATTTTTTAAATTTTTTGCGAAGGGAAACAACATAGAGTTTCATATCATTAGGGTTTACGTTTTTGCAAAATCAAAACCCAATACAAGAAGGCTTTTAAACATGGATAGGATAGAAACCTAATATTTAAATTAGTTTGAGCTACAAGAAATGAGAAAGCCAATAAAAATCAAACATATACAAGGTATTTTAGGAGCTCCAATTGATCTTAATCTTGGCCATAAGAGTCTTGCACGCCAAGGTTTCACTTCTATTTATTCAAAAGTTGCTGCCTTGTTTCCCACAACACAATCTAGCTCTGGATTAATTTTCTTGCTTAACAAACAGCAAGAAATTATTATTGCTTTATGGTTTTTAATTACCATGTTATTAACAAAAAAAAATGTGTTGGGCCTCGTAATTAATAGATCCCAATGTTATTGGTAATAGCTAGGGTTTATATACAACTTATTTAATTTGTGGTTTGATGTTCAATTAAAAAAAGAAGAAGGAACTTTCCCTTGCTTGCAGCTAAGTTAATTTGATGATCCCACAAGCAAAGGGTAGCTTCTCACTCTAAGATTGCTCTCTTTTAATGTAATCTCTGGAAAATAGGTTGGCAGCTTGTCATTATCATCAATCCAACCAATCATTAAGTTCAGTGTTGCCTTTACATTTGTTTGTGTAGTCAATTCAATTCGATAGTTAATCTAAGCTGCTAGTTGTGGAAATTCTAATCGGTAGCCCTTTGAGAGGTAATGAGGTGTTATCAAATTTATTATGATGGGGGTGGAGTAGCACTATTACTGTAGCAAATCGAGAATATCGACAGTACATATAATTGTAAGCAGATAGACAATCTCTACCGTATATATATAATATTGATTCTTTATTTGTGTCGTATCAAGATTATTTATTATTATTTGCTATCGAAAAAATAAACAATATTGCAGTGTTGACTACATATTGGGATGTTATTGTTATAGTAAAACTATTTACTATAATAATAGTCACCCGATAGATGCAGGAATTTTTTAGCGGAAGTGCAACATTAAACTGACTTCGTTTAGGCTTTTCGTCGAACATCTAGAATGCACCTCTTAGGCTGAGCAGAGATGCAACATGCAGCACCTATAATGGTATTTCCGGTGATGGAAAGTGCAGATGCACCTCCAGTCATTGCCCGGGTCGATGGAAGACTATAATCTACAATATAATATTGATTCTTTATTTGTGTCGTATCAAGATTATTTATGATTATTTGCTATAAAAAAAATAAACAATATTGCAGTGTTGACTACATATTGGGATGTTATTGTTATAGTAAAACTATTTACTATAATAATAGTCACCCGATAGACGCAGGAATTTTTTAGCGGAAGTGCAACATTAAATTGACTTCGTTTAGGCTTTTCGTCGAACATCTAGAATGCACCTCTTAGGCTGAGCAGAGATGCAATATGCAGCACCTATAATGGTATTTCCGGTGATGGAAAGTGCAGATGCACCTCCAGTCATTGCCCGGGGTCGATGGAAGACTATAATCTAATAAGGTTCCAGGGGCCCGCTTAATATCTTATTGCCAAATTCAAACGTTTGGTCTAATCATTTTATACAAGTTTCTTACTCACTGATAAGTTGATAACCACGACCAATTAGAGAGCTTTATTTCCCACCCAAGTGTAATTGGACATGCACTTATCTTTCCATAAGGAATTGTGTGTATAATTTATAAATAAAGTATGTCATACCATTTGCCAATTATTTATTTTATTTATATTTTTAATAACAAATTAGATATTAACCAGTCAGTGGAAAATTCGACCTAGGCAACTCCGCACCCCGCAGCATCTGCACAAGGACAAAATGCCTTAATTTTGTCATTATTTATTTGTTTTGCACTAAATAAATTTATTAATCCAAGTTGGTGGACTCTAATTAATTCTCAAGCAATAGAAACACAGGATTATGGATGGATTATTAAATTTGACGATAATAGGCAGGCACCACCATGAAATTTACCAAATAAAAATATTTTCTACCAAATTTTCTTTTCTTAAATCCTTTAATTGGTACATAAAGGACACTAATCCTTTTACCAATCACGACACTAATAAAGCTAAAGTATACGGCAGGGGATGAGGTGGGGTCCATCCTTTTACCCATCACGACACGTCGCGCTAGAAATAAAATAACCACCAAGTCGGAGGGACCCACAACTAAACGGTTGAGCCAGATCGTGATGCATGCAAATCACGTGTCACCAGGACCGCTGCCGTCATCTTCTGTCGGATTTAGCTCTCATCTGGTTCTCACCTAGAGATGCACGCATCTCCTCTGCACCCACCGCCAAAACGACATCGTATCCTCTTAACCGGTTGGTCGTTCAGCTTAAGATGAGTTGCGGGTGGTGATGATGGAAAGAAAATATCGGGAAGCGGTCTTGTCGACAGAAATCCCGAGGCGAGGGATGAAGGGCAAATTTGTCATTTAATAAATAATTAATCTTTTCATTTTTCCTCTTCGTCGTCGGATTAATTTATAGAGAACTGTGAGAGAGATTTTAGACTGTTACGTGTGCTCTAAGCGAAAACCAAGTAAGCCCAACCCTTCTCTCTCTCTAAAACCTTCTCGCAGTGCTAGATTCTCTCAAGCTAACGCTAAGAAGTTACTGCCCAAAACCCAGTTCATAATTGTTATCAGATATCTCTTCAGTTTTTTTTAGAGAGAGAAGGGGCAGAGTGCTGGTTGGGTCATGGATGAATTTAGCGTTGGGGGTTGAGGTGATGGAGTGATGGATGTTTAGGGTTTTTGATGGGAGAGTTTTTCTTATGAAAAAAAGCGGAAGGAGCCTAGAAACAATGCGAAAGTCTTTCAAGGATTCTCTTAAGGCACTTGAAGCTGATATTCAGTTTGCCAATACTCTGTATGACTCTGTTTCTTTCTTCTTCTGTATCCTCATCCACTTCTGATATTATATCTCTTTGTTTATGTGTATCAATTATCTGATTTGGTTCATAGATATGGATTTTCGTTTCCTGGTAAATATAAGAGATTCTGCTCCAACCCAGAATTTCACACTTACTTTGATTTATAACTTCAGAGTATATGTATAGAATTTGGGTTTCCAAAGCTCGGTATATCCCAATCAAACCGTTCTTTTTTGGTGGTTTCTCAATGGACCAATGGGTGCTCAAAGGTTTCTATTATAGAATAGAGTATTTGAACTCTTACCCTTTAGGAATTTGAGCTGCTTCTTTGAGTTTTCTCTCGAATTTGTGTGTGGGAATTGTCGGCTGCAAATATTTAGCGTTTGCCACTGGCTAAGCTTTTCCCCTTTGGTGTTTGTCAACTTGGGTAATTTGTTTTGGTTGAACTTCAGAATCTGCAGTTAATTTTGATATTGGATAATATCCTGATCAATCCAGCCAATCTGGGAACTTTTGTTGGCCCATTGCATATATTAATATGCTAGATTCCTAAATTCTGCTTTTATGCATCATTTGCTTTGGACTTTTCTGAAGGGGTGAGGAGAGTTGCATCTTGAAGGTTTTATCCATTGCAACTTAATATTTCTCCCGTGTGTAGATATAACAGGGTTTTTGACTTATGAGGTATATCATGTGATACAGGGCTTCTAGTTATCGAAGGGAATATGATGGTGGCTGCCTCCAAATGAGGTTATCCTACAGTCCAGCTGCTCAATTCTTTCAGTTTCTTATTCAGTGGACCGATTGTCACCTTGCTGGAGCCTTGGGATTGCTTAGAATTCTTATATACAAGGTGAATTGCAGTTTGTTCAATTCGTATGAAAACTTAGTTGACTTATAGGGTCCCTTTAAGAAAGTGTTGCTTCTTGTCGTGGGTGTGATGGTGTCCTTTTTTTTTGTCACAGGCGTACGAGGATGGGAAGACCATGTCTATTCATGAAAGAAAGGCTAGTCTAAAGGAGTTCTACAGTAAGTAAAATTGAAGGAAATTTGGATTCTTCTATAACATTGTTGAAAAGAAGTGTTTGTAATTTAGTGTACTTGATCTAGTTTCGGTTATTATCTATTTAGGGAAAGAAAAAAAGATATGCAACTCTTCACTTTTTAGCAATCCCATTTTGACTATTTCAATGCAGGTGTGATATTTCCTTCATTGTTGCAACTTCAAAGAGGATTGACTGAGGTAGAAGATAGAAAACAGAAAGAAATTTTTTCTACCAAGTACAAGAGAAAAGATGAGATGGACAAAGGAAAGCTCTCTGAAATTGATTCCGAGCGAGAAGAAGAATGTGGAATTTGCATGGAGATGAACAGCAAGGTTGTATTGCCCAATTGCAGTCATTCTATGTGTATGAAGTGCTACCGGGACTGGTAAGAAGCTGTTACTTTCTCCTTTCTTTCCCCACCTTTTTTGTTAATCTTAATTTGTTCTGTTTCTTACAGAATCTAGTATATTTGCTTCTTTATAAGCCATCATTCTCTTTTCCTAATGCACAGTTGAAGAACATTAAGGTTACTTATCAGATAAGAACAAATCCAAATCAGTCCAGAACTTTCCCATTTGAGTTCAATCTTCTGTACACAAGTGGTCAATGATTTAAGTCATTTTTCACTTGCTCATATATGGCCCTGAAGGCTGAAATACGATTATTTCGATGGAAATACTTTGAAGTTTAGCAATCATTATACAAGGTACTTCCATCAGCATTCATGATCCTTATGAGCTGTTCACCTGGTAAATCTTTCTTGGCTAGATGCTTCTGTGTTGCGGGAGTAAATAACAGTTAGAAACAAACACTCTTAAGAATGAATATATGCTTCTGTATCTGTTCCATTCTCATAAGTGATAACATAGCACCACGGTCATATAGTCACTGGCATATATAATCTGGATCTAAGATATCTGTTTACTTGGCCACATCATGCATGTAAATCTTGCACAGCTAAGAAGATTGCCCTTTTGGATTTTATCTAGGCGTATGCGGTCGCAGTCGTGCCCCTTCTGCCGGGACAGCCTCAAAAGAGTCAACTCATGTGACCTTTGGATCTACACCAGCAACAATGAGATTGTTGACCTGTCTGCAATCTCTAGGCAGAACTTGAAGAGACTTTTTATGTACGTTGATAAGCTGCCTCTCATTGTTCCAAATCCTGCATTTGTTTCCTATGACCCTCATCGATGAGGGGGGTTTATATGCACATGTTTATGTTGTTCGTATTAGCACTAAGGGCAATTTACTCGGGCTGGAAATTCTATCTGTAGGTGATTGATTGTAGATAATTCCCATTACAATTCTTTCCTTCTTTCCAGTTGATATTGGAAAATGTATATAGTGTTCATTGCTTTGACACTTTTCTCATTTGCAATTAATTAATTACATTCCTAACAATTTATTTGTGTTAGTTTACAGGTTCTTCATCTTTGTAAGTAGGCATGAAAATTGTTATTTTCTATGGATATTGCCCAAGCCTTTTAACCCAATTCTCTTCCAAGTTTGGCAAAATAACGAAGCACTTGCCGCAGCAGTAAAAGAAATTGTGTTTCTGTTTAAAAACTCACCACATGCAACCTGAGCTTATGAACATTAAATCACTTCCTTAATTGCTTAGAGAGGTCTAAAAGCCTCCTCTTGTAAATTCAAGTAGTTCATAGTAACTTAAACTACTGATTGTGCCAACGGTGTGCCAACAAAGTCTATTCCAATGAAAAGGGCATTGACTTGCAGACCATAGGTCTCATATTCGAACTCTCATGGCATATTGGTTGTGTGTGTGAGAATCCCCTCCCTTATAGTTTAGACTATCCTTTGTACTAAAAAAAACGTACTGATTGTATAAGAAAATATATATATATATATA